>JAVQJD010095613.1:0-18458 GCA_036023655.1 Nannoperca australis | reverse complement strand
ATATATATATATATATATATATATATATTAATACTTAGAAATGTATATTGCTACAGTATACGTATGTGTGTGCGTAATTCTTTTCATTCATGATGCCATTGACTGATGCCATTGATGATTCATAATGCGGAACAAATTGATTACCAAGAAAGAAACTGCAGGAAATATTTTTACTTTCTGGAATCATGTGATGTGACTTGTAATTCAGATTTGAGAAGGTGGATAAATGTCCACTTGTAAAAGACCAAGGGAAAATACTCTCTCTGGCAAGTGTCTTTTCTCATTTGCCCTCTCTGCCTGTAAGTGGTTCCCTTTGTCACACGTACAAGTTATCAATTCAAAATGCTCAAATACAAGACCAGAGACATGCACATTTCCCTCTATCACTCCTCTTCACATCTGACCTCAATCTGTCCTCTTGTCACCATATTTTCTCCACTTGCTTATCACCTCTTCTCTTTACCTCTATTTTTCACCTCTGAACTCTTCAATAAGAATTGATCTCCATTTTTACTCCACAGAGGCCGATGAATACACCTCAGAGAAAGAATTAATGAGTAATTTGTGAATGATCCCTGAGCCTTTATCCCCTTTGTGGTTTACCCCGCTTTTGAGAGCTCCTCATCTGGAAAGACGATTAAAGCGGTGTGTGTGTCTGTGTATGCGTATGAACCAGCTTTGTAGTAACGACATCTGCCACCTCCCCCCCGCTCCTCGGCGGCATAAGAATCATCCCGTGTCTCCCCGGCCTGATAAAAGCACACCATATCCAGTTAGTGCAACTGATGGTGTACGAAAAACATCAAACTCTTGTTGATATCTATTGGGTCCAGGTCACAAGGACGATGGCACTCGTAAATGTTCCCAGTATAAGCCAGGAGCCATTGTGTTGCTAGCGTTCCCTATTCCTGTCTTGATAGGCAACAGATCGGGCTAACCTATTACAAATTCCATGCCATGTTCAGCCTGCACAGCCCCCCCCCCCTCTTATTCGGCAAAGGTAGCTTTGTTGATTTTTCGATTTAACCGTTCACAATGATAATCACAAAGACAAAACCGCCAAGGACTTCTGTGGTCTATTTAAAACTTTTGATATGTTAAAACATGTAAAAGGGCCCACACACAACCAATGACCAGATCTAGTTATTAGTAAGGGTGTTGATATTTCTAGCACTGTTGTTAGGGACGTAGGCCTCTCCTCCCATTTCTGTTTTCTTTGATATGTCAGTTTTTCCTGATACCCAAACCAGATCACTTTCTGTCAACAAAAGGTATATAAATGAGCATACGAATTGTATTTTCATGGAAGCTATGTCCAGGATGTTTAACATCATACTCTGTTGATTCACTCTTTGATCATTTCTATTGTAAAACCCTGAAAGTTATTGATGCAATTGCACCTGAAAGGGTCAAAACCACCTCTGGCAAACAGAAAGCACTGTGGAGAAACACCCCTGCTGTCACAAGCCAGAAGAGAGAATGCAGGAAAGCTGAGCGCAAATGGAGTAAAAGTAATCTTCAGATTTACTATGACATCTTTAAAAATAATTATTTATAATTCAGAAATAAATAGGGCCAGACAAGCCTTTTTCTCTAACATCATCAACAAGAATATCAACAATTCTTGTGCCTTGTTCACTATCATTGATAAACTAACTGATTCCCAAAAGAACTAGCCCCCGATTTCTCTTAAGTGTAATGAGTTTGCATCTTTTTTTTAGAACAAAAATATCAGAGCGGCCATACACTCCAGACCATTGCTGAAACCACACAAAAACAACTTGGCCAGATTGTCTACTTTGAACCCCAGCAATACAAAAACTCTGGAGGATGCAGTGAACCATCTTAATTCACCCACCTGCTGTTTTGACACCCTGCCAACCACCTTTTTCAAAAATGTTTTCAGTTGCTTAGAAATTGATGTGCTGAAAATTATGAATGGCTCACTCCCATCAGGCATCTTTCCAAAGTCACTGAAAACTGCAGTTGTTAAGACTTTTCTAAACAAAGGCCACCCAGATCCTTTAGTTCTAAATAATTACAGACCAATCTCTAATCTTCCATTTATTGGAACAAATATTGAGAAACTGTTTTTATTCAACTCAATAACTTTTTTAATGTAAAAGGCCGTTTGGACAATTTTCAATCAGGCTTTAGGCAACATCACTGCATGATATTTGTCTGAATACTGAATCAGGAGATCAATTTTAGTACTGCTTGACTTGAGTGCAACCTTTGATACTGTAGACCATAACATACTTCTTGCCAGACTGGAAAAGAGGGTGGGCTTATCTGGCACAGTCCTCAGTTGGTTCAGATCATATCTTGAAGGCAGAGGCTATGTTGTTTCCATGGTGATCATAAATCTGAGAGGATCACCATGACATGTGGAGTGCCTCAGGGTTCGATTCTTGGCCCACTACTGTTTAATCTATAAATGCTTCCTCTTAGTCAAATCATACATGGCAATAATATTGCTTATACGATTTGTTTGGCTCTTTCACTAAGTGACTATGGTCCCTTAAACTCACTCTGTCATTGCTTAGAACAAGTAAACATTTGGATGCAATTGAATTTCCTTCAATTAAATAAAGACAAAACAGAAATCATTGTATTTGGCAACAAGGAAGGCAGACAGAAAAAAGAGCTCACAAGCATCATATGAGCCGAATAATATGCAAATGTTTGAAACTCCATTATTTGCTTAGGTAGGTATAAACTGTACTGCACTGAATGTTTGTTTGTCTCTGTGAGTGTGTGTGTGTGTGTGTGTGTGTGTGTGTGTGTGTGTATAGGGATGTGGTGGCCATAGACAGAGTAATGCTGAGAGTCTGCTGTGACTGGATAAGCTCTGTGTTTGCTAAGGTTCAGACTTGAGGATACAAGATAGGGCACGAGTAATCTGCTCAGCTACGGTGACGGACAAATCCCTCCCATCACCCCTGGACTAGCACGTGCACAGCACATACACATAATATACTGCATATACAAGTGAAATAGCTGCGGAAATAAAGAAAAATGTGTTTACACACTGGCTCTAAGCAACATTTTGGAAGTCGCTTTGGATAAAAGCGTCTGCTAAATGCCTAAATGTAATGTAATGTAACATTGTTACTTGAGGAGAGTGTGGTGATGGCCAGTCTTTATTGCTTTTATTCTTAACTTAAAAACTTGAAGGAGCCTGAATACATTGAGCTTGGAAAGGTTTCATCAGTCAATGTCGCTGGAATCGAGATTTATAGGACTTTGAGATAGATACGGCTTTCTTTAAGATTTCTCTCACTGCAGACTTTTATTGAGTCTCCTGAGTTAGAATTCATCTCTTTGATCTCTTTTTGAACTTTGATTGCCTCTGCCAAATACTCTCGACCCCAGCATGGGAATTCTCACATTATTTTTTGTGCAAAGGACAAATCACTATTATAAGATGACTTATGTGTGTATAGCGTTAGTGTACACATACTCAGATACATATACAGTTGGAGCATATCGCTGGTTTATCTTAATTCTCTTGCATTTGTAATTATAATTTTTTTTTTTTAATATACAATAATAAGCATATTTGCCCTTCTCACCAAATGGGATCACTGAGGTTAAAAGCTCCAGGTTGCCAGCACCACAAGGAGGATTTTCTTTTCTTTTGTTCTATTCTATCTTCATTGTTTTTCTCTGGCCTACTATAAACAAGGTAGACGAATTGCCATGGAATATAAAACCATGGTTTGGGGGGTTACTGTATTTTCTATTTTCTATTTGTGTATTGTTTTATTGTATATCACTTTTCTTTTTCTTTGGTATTATTTTTTCTTAATAAAAACAGTGACATCTTTTATTTTTTCCCGTGCCAAAGGAATACATTAAATGCTCATTTGTGCAGCAGTCACGTCCGATATGAAAATACATTTGTGGAATGTTAAAGGCTTGTGCGGTCCCATCAAAAAGAAAAAAATACTATCCCTTCTCAAAATAGACAAAGTTGATGTTGCCTTCTTACAAGAAACATATTTGTTAGACTACGAACATGCTAAATTTAAAATGGAATGGGTGGGACAGCTATTTTAATTAATAAAACATCCCCATTGAAATTAGAAAAAATTGTTACAAACCCAAATGCTAGGTTTGTTTGGGTTTCAGGTTCCATTAATTGAACACCGATCACCTTTCTAAATGTTATGCTCCCAATACAGACAAACCAGTATTCATGCCTGACTTGGTGCTGCTCTTCAATGAAAATTGTAAAGGATTTCGAGTGATAGGTGGAGATTTCAATTGCACATTGAATCCTATTTTAGATAAATCTAATTAGCCTAAGAACTAAGTTCTAAATCTAAAGGTTCTCCGGGGCTATGCACGGAATGTGGCCTAATTGATGTTTGGCGTGAATTACACCAAGGTATTAAAGATTATACTTTCTTTTCAGCTGCTCATAATTCTTATTCTAGAATAGATCACTTTTTTATCCACTCAAATATATGCACATGATTGAGGCCTGTGGAATTAAACCAACTATTCTTTCAGATCACACTAGAATTTATTTAACTATTAATATGGATAGGGAAAACTTGAGCTCAAAGAGATGGACATCTTCTGGGAAATGTCTTTACTTAAAGGTAAATAATTTAAATACGGATTTCAAATGATATAAAGGAAAACAATGAAACAATAAAAAAGCAATTAAAGAGCTGGGAAAAGACTTGGGGGTAGCTTTAGATGAAAATACTTGGCTAAAGATTTGTGAAAGATTATATTTTCCATTTACAAGTAATAAAATCAAAAAAGCTAATTTTAAGTTTATCGAAACAATCATCAGCCCACGGAGCAGCATTTGATCTCTAAGCAACAAGAAAAAATTAAAAGTTGGATATACCAGATTTTCAGCCCATAATAACAGCACAGAACTTGGCTCTGTGGATGGCAATGGCAGTCTGTCTGTCTATTACTCGGTTCAGATTTAAAAATGCCAGCATGTAGTCATATATGTCATTTGTAATTGTCCAATACTTGATACCTACAAAACTAATGACATTCCCATCAGCCTCAGCTTTACTTTGTGAGAAACTATGAGATGCAGAATATGGTCAACATTATACTATTATTATCAGCATAGCTGATAGCGGTGCCTAAGTACAGCCTCAATAAGCCACTAGCGTGATTGTTGTTGTCTTTTTGTGTATATGTCCTTTTATGCATTTAAATACTGTATGTTTATGTAACTATTTGTGTCCCCAACACTTTGAATCCAATTTTTCTGTAAATTCCTTTTCATGTCTGTGGGATAGTGAAAAAATGAGAGCCGGCTGCGGAAATGAGAGAGGCCCATTATTACAGTATTTTGAAGCTGTCTAATTAAGTCTGGTCTGCATAAAAGGAAAGCTACAGCATGTGCGCATGGCATGGATTCTAACTGCTAATTACAACGCTGTGATTCGGTCTGAGAATACAAAATTATCATTTTCACTGCCCCCTGCTCAGGCCATCAATCAGCTTGTCAACACAGGAGCCATAATCAGAGTGTGATGACTAGAAGAGTAGCAGGGATGAAACCAGGCCTATTATGTTTTAATGAAAACAGCGATAGTGAAGGGGTTCAAGACAAGGGAATTTAACGGTCGTGTCTTACCTCACATGCTCTATACTCCCACTGAATAAAAGTAACCTTCAGTGTGAGGCTGAAAGGCTCAGACATGGTACGTATGTCTCTAAGGTGAAATGATGTAAAAAGGTTGAAACCGTCTGTCCTGTGTATCCTATTGAAAACACATTTGGTGTCTTTAGGTCTCGCCAACCATTTGTACAAAACTGCAGTGTAATTTTCCATCGTACCGATGGCAGGGAGTGGTGCGCTCGGGTGCCACAGTTGAACTGGAAAAAATTTGAAGTGCTCTCATCTCAAATTATGTGACGCTCAGCAGTGCTCACCTATAGCATCAGGTGTTCTTCCTGTGTCTTTCTCCCCTGCCGACCCTGTGTGTCTTTCATCCTCTCTTCAGCGCTGCCTTCTTACATTTCTACCCCCACGTCTCTTGCCTTCTCACAGCTTTCTTCTTTTCCTTTTCGTTGCTCCTGTAATAAAAATGGCACATGTTTAAGAAGACAGATTGACGTCAGCTCGTGCAGAGCAGCGCACATATACAAAACTGTCTGCTCTTGTCAATTTAAAAAGAATGACGGCATCAGTGTTTCTTGACAAACACACAAAAAGAGAAAGTGAACTTAGTGCACCCAAGACATGGCGACTGAAAGTTTTGCTACACTAGTCAGTCAGCAACTGTTTGACTCACCTTTATTTTGAATCTTGAATCTACTCCTGTGCACTTCTTACTCAGTTCACAAGAGTTGAAAGTTTTGATAGAAAAAAAACTAACACGACCACAACAGTGACCAATGTGATGCCCAAAGTCCTGAATCAGGGCTGATCAATGTGGGCAGAAGTCAAAATATTTTGGTACCACTTCTTACTACATGAGCTTGAGTGGATTTCAGCCGCACAGTACAGGAACTGCAGTCCCCCTCCTCCACCTTCAATTGGTAAGATTCCTGAAGCTGCAGAAGGCTACACAGATTGCTTCACAAGTTTGTTGACAAATAAGTTGATAACAGTCAACAAGCATATTTATTGGAGACGTGCCGCTCTGGAGGATGGAGGACTCAGGGCAAACATCAAACTGTCCTGTATGTTTACAGGCTGCTGCTATCCACCTAATCACATAATCACATAGATAAATGTTGTGGGCTGTAGCTTAAAGTATAGAAAATAGTTAGGATAACACAATCATCTAACTAATATCATAGTTTAGTGACCCTGACTGAATTATCAAACTTCAATGCTTTTTGTTAATTGATATAAACCATATAGTTGCTTTATTAACTACACCAAGCTGACATTAATGCAGTCAATTACAGCAGTCCTGCAATCACTCCGACCTGACAGGTGTTTCTATTATTTTCTCCACCCCATTCATATCAATGATGGTAGGCAAAATGATAGAAACACCCCTTCAGAGCTTGATTATCCAGTCACAACCAATAACCTATGCTATTAGTTAGCAAAAATTGTTACACTGGTAGCATTTGAGCATGTGATGCGACAAGTGATGCGATTAGAGTAGGTGGATAGCAGCCGCCTGTAGCGCACGCTACAGGTTGTTAGTAGGATCAGATGCAGCTGTTAGCCATGACGGCAGAGTTGCACCCTGCTGATTAGAAACACACAACATCAACATTGCCGGGTGGCAGGTGTAGAAAATAGCCATTCACGATCTGAACAAATCGTCACATTTGCCTTCCACAAGACAACACATCTTTCAGTAAAACTCCATCGGAGTCGGCACTCTCTATCCACGTTCCTCATCCTGCTGCTTGTATTCTTTTCTACAGCAGTTACACAAACAGGCATTCACTGAATGCATTGAAATATTCATTGAAATAACAACACTCGGTGTTTGTCATTTCCAGTATCCAGGCGCTTTGAACTTAATACAAGTCTCTCCCATTCTGAGCCATTCTCCCTGATTAATAGCATAACTTACTCTCTGTTTCTCTCTGCCTCGCTCTTTGTGTTTGTTCTTGCTGTTGGCTTCAGACCACATCTGTATTTTCCTAAATCTTAGGGTTTATTTTGCTATTAACTAGAGAGAAAAATGCGAGAGCTTGTACGCTGCTGCAGAACAACTAGCCCTCGTTATTGAACATGGTCACAGTTATGTGATCCGGAGGAATTCCCAATTTTCCTTTTTTTCAATTTTGATTAATTAAATAAGGTCTGCCATTAAGTAGCCTCAAACCCAAACCCAAATGTTTTGATATCTAGCCTTTTGATTTTTTTCACTGAATGTGAAGTAGAGCACTGCATTCATCTTGAGATCTATTTATTGTATTTTTCATTTTCTGATGTCTGCTCGCTGTGTTGATTCATGTGCTTCTTTTTTTCACAACTGGGCAGATATGAATATTTGTTCTGCTGGAAGTGTTTTTTGAGGGATCACATTGTGTTCTTTGAAAAACAAGGTGAAAACTGAAAAACAGTTCAGAGCTGATGTACAATCAAAGGCCATCGTTTCAGGCCCATTTCTGCCAAACTGTTGAATGAACTGTTGTTATTAAGAAATGAAAAGCAGAGGATTTTTAAATCCTGGAATTTTCTGAAACCATTTCAGTCCCTGTTGAATAGATCCCACGCTCAGTCTTGTGTCTCCCATGGCTTCTCCTCCACAAAAAAATTCAAACTGTCAGACAGAACGTGACTGTTTTTCTCACAGACATATCATTCCTGACCTGAAGTCAGAATTGTCAACTTGAAAGCTGCACCACCTAAAACCTTCAGTGGTAAGGGCCACAGTTTTCGGCCAGTGAGAGCAGGATGAAACAATGTTTAGCTTGATCTGTTCTGATCAAATGTTACTCCATCGCTCTAATGGATAGGGATAGGATTGGGTAACCTGACCCCTGAGAAGTGGCGGAAGAACAAGGCCTATCGGAATGGGATGGCGGTTGTATATTATCCTCTAGGGGATTTGGACTCCCCCACATCCTGTTTCATAATGTCCATTTTGTTCTGCTTAAAATATGGAAGAAGAGGAGGAACAAGAAGACAGTATCCTGCAATGGACCCCTGAAACTCAACTTTATTTATAGACACAGCCTAATGGCCTCAGTGTGGAAGTTAACAGATGTCCTTTTCTTTTAATTTATTTTGGGGGTAATAGAGAACCTTGTAATGCATGCTGCTTTCAGACACACAATTGAGCAAACGCCTTAAAAAAAGACCTTAATCTTTAATATAATCGTGTTAATTCTAGCCATCAGGTTTTGTCTAAAAGACATATATCTGATAGAACATAACTGATAATTTGGTCACATATCATTCAGATCATAGATATTATAATTCTTTCTGTTAGGGGGTTAGGAACACATTTAAATCTTCAGCACCAGTGTGGGATAAAGTCAACCCAAAACACAGCAGCTTTCTGATTTGAATTGCAGCCAGAATCATCTCTGATCTTGAGCCAGAGGGAAGTCTGCTCCGAGGTCTGTCCCGATGCCCTGCTATGTGGAGTGCACCACTGTGTGCATTCAAATGATCAGCCATTTATACAGCAACAGCGCCTGAGGGGAAGAAGACATGCTGCGATACATCGACAGTGAAAACCAGTTAATGTTATACATATCATATTTTATGCATTTTGAATTTTTCAGTTCTTCCTCATATCCAGATATACAGCTGTTGTTAACTGGCTCAGTGAAATGTAAATGTGCTGTATTTTGATATCAGATTGACTGCCCAATGAGAGCGTATGCTTGCCTGTTGTGATATGATTTGAATAAGTTGAATGGCGCTTTCATATGAGAGGTGAAGTAATAAGTGTGATAAAGCAGGTGTTATTAGACACAAAAATGAGAAATGATGTGTGTGTGTGTGTGTGTGTGTGTGTGTGTGTGGATGGATGGATGGATTAATGTGAACTTCTGAATAACAGTTTATTAAAAAAGACCATTCATGGAAATCCAATTATTGAATAATTGGATTATGTAATTTCCTTGCAATTACCTCACAGCCAGCAGTCGGTGAGTTGTCCAAATCAAACACTGTGCTCTGACTACGCACCTCTCCCAGTAAAGTTTATTCTACTTTATGTCTTATTATCTTTGTCCGTACTTCATTACCCCTCCACAAACCACAGCTGCTATTAAACCACAGACTGCCTTTCATTGCAAATTGCACTTCATAAAGTTCTGTGTCTGGAGCCCTTTCAAATAGGGATGCAGTTATCTGTATTGATACATGTTGCATCTATTTTTATCTATACATAACTCCAGATACTGTATGTGTCTACACTCAGCCAGTGTCTTCCTCCTGAAACTAAAAGTCCACTTGGCTACTCTTTTGATAATGAATTAAAGCCTCCCAACAACAACCAACAGTTTTTGCTTTGCTTATTGTTATATGGCAAGGCTCAATAGGCCCTTCAAAACCTTCCTTCACTCAGACATCAACATGAACCCTACACCTCTACATCTGATGAGACAAAGGCAACAAACAAACAAGGTTGTCCTTGTCTTTGCTTGCAATTTCTGAACTGGAAAAATATGGCAGCTGTTGTGAAAATTGCCAATTTTCTTCTAAACTATTCACAATCCATTCTGTACCTGTCTCACCCAGGTTTAATAGTTTGTGATCAGGGCTCAGGAATTTTGAGGGGCGACGAGTCACATCATCATCTTGACACCTCTCACAGTTCACTGATTAGTCTGGCACATAGTTATTGGGCTCAATCGATTCTCACTGGCTGTTCTTCAGACTTATATCTCGCAGTAAATTGATCTCACTAACTATAGCCTTTGCAAGGCCAGACTTTGTCAGCTGTAACCAGTTCATTAAAATGTTTACAGTTGCTCTTGTGAACAAGTAACAGGAGTATCCTCTTTTCTGGGAGAAACCCACAGGTGCACAGGATGATGCCTATTTTATGCTTATGAAAGCAACAAACATGTTTGGAAGGAGTAAATAACTGGGGAAATATAGGAAACTACAATCTACAATGAGTTTTATTTTTTTTTTAAACAAACCAACTTCAAAATCACAGTTACGTCTTTATCAGATTAGGACATAACAATAACGCGAATGGTCTGGTGATTATATATATATATAATATATATTTTCCAATAAATCTACATAAAGTGATAATAGTGAAAGATGCACAAGCACTGCATATGAATGTAGCGTTTTAAAAGCAAGACAGGTCAGTTAGTTTCTTTGATCTCGAGCAGTTTCTTCATTTGAGTGGAACAAGAGGCGAGTGTTACAGGAAGTTCTTACACAATATAAAGGCTGTTAAACAAGGTCAGTGAAAACAGCAGGGAAGTAGACAGTAAGATGGTGATACACTGTAAGGGCTGAGGACTTTCTCTGCGTGCATAGTTTCATGCTGGGTGTTAATGGATAACGAATTGTTTACCAAGGTAAAAAAGGCGCATTATAATTCCAATAATATGGGAAAAACTACAAAGTGGTGAAAGCAATCTGCCCTGAAAATGACAATTTTTTGGGAGGCATTTTGTCAAAGGGGTTCACGGGCCTCTCTAACAAGATAATGTGTCAAACTGTTTCCTCTGTGGATGACTCACCTGCTCTTATCATCTTTCCATATTTCATCATTAGCCTAGAGCTGACTGTAACAGTTTTCTTAAAGAAAACGTAGAAGAAATCAGGAAATGGAAATCACTTTCACACTGGAGACAGTGGAAACAAACCACTACACCCCTGAAACAAACGTGCAAGAATTTATCGTATTTGATCAAGCAGTCAGCTTGCTTGATGCATCGGCTCCTCTGTGAGTCTCTGCGACCCACACTTACCCACCCTTCTCTGAGCAGGTTCACTAAGATGTTTACATGTACCTCTGCAACAGCATTACTCCAGCTTTAGTGTTTTGTTAGACTGTTTTGTTGGTAAAGGTTGGAATAAATCAAATGAATGTGGTTAAAAGCAATTAGTTACTACTTAATTATTCTTAATGTGTCACAAGTGGCAGGTAATGCTTTTTCAATGCAACAATATGTTTACTTTGGTGTGTCTGTGTAATTCCAAACATACTGGAATAATATTACCTTGGATCATTCTATGTGAATGCCTCAGTCCTGATATCACATACAGTATTCTGATTTAACAGTCCTGACCTAAATGCTTACCATACTGTGTCTGTTAGTTATGGAGTGTTAAGCTTTAAGTACATTTTTCTCACGTTGGTAGTGCTACATTGCTATTTAACAGGGCCCTGCACAGGCCTTGTTAGGAGGCCAGTAGCCCCTGGAATCTCCACATAGCAAAATAATCTTATTTTTTTTCCAGCCCAGTGAGTCAAAACCACTCTGGCTGGGTGCCCCCAAAATAAAGCAAAAGCCCTCAGACACCTATCATCCACTCCATTTCATCACTGAAACTTTGTTTGGTGCACATATTGAATGCAGCAGAGCCCTCACACACATGGGTAATCATGCGGGAAAATAAATGTGCAATTTGAATAGCATTATGCTTAATGGCATACCTGTATTTCTGTGCATGTTTCAGACGGGAAGGTGGAGGTGACGAAGGAGAGCATGAAGCTCTGCACCATGGGACCAGGAAAGGTGTTTGGAGAGCTGGCTATTCTCTACAACTGCACCAGAACTGCGACTGTCAAGAGTGAGTCTCCACAGACACCTAGAAAAACAGCCAAAGTGCTCACATGGGTTTCCCAGGTCACAGATAATGTCACCTGTTCACTCTACACACACACACACACACACACACACATCCACTGAAATCTGTCCCCTTAGTGTGGAGAATTAGGGGTCTTTTGTACCTCTAAGTCAGTCCAACATCAAAACAGAGAGAGGGATCACACCGTCACTGTATGAATGGGGAACACAGCGGTCATGATGAAACACTACCCATCACCACTCTGTGTTTTCACAACACTCCAGTTAAGTGTCTTGTAAGACTCCCACTGAGCTGAATGTCAGGGTTTACTGCTGCTGATCTTTCATGTATCAAAACTCCACTTATAAAAGATGCACAGTGGGTGAGTAGGTGGTCTATCATACCGGCGATTTGAATACTCAGCCTAATGGAGAAAATAAAGAGAGGAGACTGAGAAAAGACTGGACAGATGGTGTACTACGCACATTTTGAGACCTAGTGTGTTATGAGAGAGCATGTCAGGATGAAAAATGTGTGTTTATGTGAGGCAGGAAGTCGGAATTAGCTGGAAATGTTTCTTTGGATAGAAGAATAAATAGATGAGAGGAGATAACGTCTGCTGGGTGTGAGTGTTTTTGTGCACATAAATTAAGTTCAAATTAAAACAAATGAATGTAGGTCAGGGTCTGAGTGAATGCTCCAGTTGACACTATAGAACGATCTCTATCATAGTACAGGACAATCATTATTGACCTGGTGAATGAAATCAATAAGCCAAGAGGCCGTGGTTTACAGTGATTTTAGAACAGCAGAGAGGCTTTGTTAGGCACGTCGTGGAGCAGAGACCCCCTTATCTGTCTTGCAGGGATTATTGCTTTTATAAAATGGTTACTACATATACCTGGCAAGGTCTCATAAAATAAAAAGCAACAAAAAAGTGCAATAATTTATTGATAACAAATAATCACTCTTTCCCCAAGCAATGTAGTTCTTCAGATACATTTAGCGAAATGGTTGCCAAGCAACACGCAGATGTAATGGAAAGCATGATTAAATATTGGGATGATTGATATTATTTATCTGGATATTGTTTGACTCTGGACAGGTGCGTTTTAATTGTGCAGTGCCAGCATCTTCTGTTGTTGTAGTTTGGACACCAGTAAGATTGCAGGGATGATTAACATGTATGGCCCGTCACTGACATGATATCTCTTGCCCCTAGGCCAGCATTAGCAAGTTTTGGAACATGGTGCTTCACAAGCAGTGGTTGGTGATTGTCTCGTTTCCAGCTGCGTTACAAATCCATTACAACACAAAGAAGCAAACGGACTACATAGTCTGTTTCACGGTCCCGGGTTCAGTTCCTCTCTCATTCATTTCAATGTTTCTCCTTTCTTTTTTCTTTTTCTCCTCTATCCATTCCATTCCTTTCATCCACGCACAGCCCTCCCAGTAAATAAAACATTTGCAAACATTTTGGACATTTTAAAACAATTTATTTTCATTATAATACTGATGTAATGTTGTCAGTGTGTTTATAGAATATTTTCCAATGGCTTTGAATGTGGCTCAGGCAATCATAATCAAAAACAGGACCTACCCATTTATAAACCTCCTGGTTGATTTAACCCTGCTTGGGATGAAAATCTTTGTGTGACCATGGTATGAATGAATGCATGAAGTGCCTTGGACCCGTAGACGGGGTTAAGGAGGCCTGAGTTGAAGTGTGGTGGAAACAGGGTTGATGATGGAGGCAGGAAGGTTGCACACCCTTTGCTGGCCCCTTTTATGCCCCATGATCCCCTACCACTGACCAGCCAACCTGACAGAACTCCCAGCTCCCGTTACTATGGCAACAAGTGCCCACGGGGAGATGAGGCAACTCTTACGGGATAAAATATTCCCCTTCCCACAGGCGTCAGTGTGTCTGTGTTTTTTCTTTTGTATATTCTTTTGCCTGCCACCAGCCCACCGGCGTGTACTTCCTGTCACGATCTTTTGAAGTGTACGTCAGTACTTTGCTGCTTAATAAAAACTCTGCATGGAACAAATGATGTAATTGTCTACATGGGCATGAGTGTGTTTACAGTCTAACGCGGTCACTGGCACTGTTTCTGAGGGTTATTTTAATGTATGTCTCTACACAAGAATGTATCGAGGAATTCAGCTGCCTCATGGAATATCAGAGTTGACAGCCTCCAATGGAAATCATGCAACAACCTGATGAGTGTGCATCAACTAATTCAATTTGATCTGTGTGTATGAGGATGTATCTCAGTGTAATTTCAATTTACACTGCATGGTCTCTTAAGTCACATGCATGAGTAATTACCTGCTAATGTAGACGCCTCCATAAAACTGTGTACAGTACCCGCCCATCCTTTAACTGCAAAGGTAACGCAATATAATGACATTGTTGCTTAAAGATTATTGCAGTTTGACACCTATTAAGAAAACTCACAGAAACAATTAACAGCCATTATGTGCAGTCATTTCAGAGAAAGTGCTTGCAGTTATAACTTGAATACAGCGTTTTGAACACAGTCTTTAGGGTTTTCCAACCCAGAGTGTTTAGGTAGGTGACATTTCCTGTGTTTTTAGGTGATGGCATAACTGGTTCATTTTAGTGACATAGTTCCTTAAGTCTAGCAATAACAATGACTAATTTCTGTCCAATTCTGAGCGTGTGTAGTGACAAAATTAATGACTTGAAGACCCCAGAGTAATGTCAACATTATAGCAAAGTTATTATTATTACCCTAACATCTGACTTGAATGTTCAAGTCAGCATGAAACATGAGATTTAATTAGTTCTGCTTAGATAAAATGAGCTTGAAATGTTGAAGTTCAGCTGCTTTAAGTCTTAAATCACTAACATTTTATTGTTATTGCCCACGATTTCCAAAGAATGCTACAGTCTTTGCTTTTTCGCTGTGAATCTTCCAGGCATAATTTGGTTCGTATTCATTTCAGAACATTATGAAAACCATAGACTTGGAACTGGCCTGAAATCAATCTGCACTGACAACTGCAGAGACTGTATATAAAGATGGATGATGTGTCTCCACTTCCTCCCACAATTAAGCCAAAACACCCCGGATACAGGAGCTGCCATCTTGCGTTGGTGACGTCTTTTGGAACCAGAGTCAGCGCAGTAGTGATCTACTGAGTGATTTCATGTGTGAGTACTTACTTGTACTCTCCCTAGAGAAAGGGATCCTGTAAAGTTTGCCCTGACTTGGGCATTTTGAGTTGCACTTACTCCAAGGCTGTGTAGTGCCCCCAACAAGCTCTACCAATCAATATGTTATGTTTAGTTTCGGGATACAGACACTTAAGTGTAGAGCTATGGCTGCATTTGGGGGTTGGCACCTGTGAGTCTTGGCAAATGAGGTGGGAATTTAAATGTAGCCTGGGAGAAAAATGTTGCCTGAGAGACAGTTTACAAAAAAGGCCCTTTGCCATAAAATCCATATCACATAATTTTCACATGACAACAATCGGGAAGATGCTGGCCAAAGGTAAGAGAGGAAGAAAAGGGTAGGAGAAAGAGACAAAAGAGAGAGGTGATAAATACAATACAGCAGTGACAGCAAAATGAGGGAGCCACCTCAAGGGAAGTGAAACAAAATTGGTATTTATTTTGTCTGCAGGCTGACAAAGAGAGGTGGACACGGCCTTCTGCTAAAAAATATTCTTTTATAGCATCAAAATGTCACTGTTTCATGAAGACTTGGACTTGACAGCATAACAGAATGCAATTCAGCATGAGGCGACATAGAGCTGTGCAGCAGTCGCTGCAGCACATGACAACAGGATACAGTGTAAAGTTATGGCCACACTTAGGGTTTAAAATACCATTTGAAACTGTTTTGTTGTTGTGGCTCCGTCTATTTCCTGAAAATGTTAAAAATAGTTTAACAGATCACAGATTAATTTGCTGTTGATTGGTTCAACAATTAATTAATTCAGGATTTCAACACTATACAATAAACATGGTCAAACAGTATACTTGGAAATAAGAAATCTTAACTTAAGGTCCTCTTATTAACACTTTTGATAGCTTTCATCAAACCAACCTGGAGTTAAGATATTTTGTCAAACTACTGTTTCTAAAGTCGAGAATGAACTTTTAAGTTCAATTATAGACCTTTTTATATTAACAAATTAAATAAAAAACAAAAAAACTAAATGATGGCTCTAACAAATATGATACTAGAAATTGACACACACAAAAAAGGGCACATTGTTCAATCGGGAATCCTAGCATTGTTTTGGACCATTCCTCTCTTAGAGAGTGAGGTCACTGCCAGTCACTACTAATATAATCAGTGAGACTGATTATCTTTGTGCTCCATCTTAATGATAGTGGTGGAAAAAGCAGTCTCAGACGTCATTGCAGAATCTCAGCTGCGCTCTCAGTTGGGATCATATCTAATGCACATGAATGCTTAACGTGACGAGATTATAATACTTTTCAAATCATAACAATGTCATACTTAATTTTGAGAAGGACTGGGCCACCTGGAACATTTAAAGGGAAATCCAGGTGAGGTGGGGTGGGGGGTGGCATGCGTAGCATGCGTTTGAAAGGAAATCCTGTCTACTGTTGGGTATTTGCCAGCAGCAGACACACAGGCATGCACAAACACACACACACATTTCTCTCCTGCTGCCAGTTTTTGTCACTCACTTTCTCACGCACACATAAAGAGAGAAGTTTGTATTGGGCAGTCAGGGTTGACAAGCATTTATTTTCATGATGACCAATGTCCAACACAGGCTGGCCATTTTTTACACTGGCACGTCTTCCCTTTCATGCTCCCATGCACATTGGAGAATTAGGTTTCAGCTGTTAAAAGGAGCGTGGGTCTGTGGGTATTGGGAAAAACAAAGCATGGCTAAAAAAATGGTAGAATTAAATTGACTGGAAACTGAGAGCTGTTGCATAGCAAACTTGTGTTTTGCCCACCAAACATCTATATATTTTGGACGATCAGAATGACTTGATGGTGTTTTGTCACAACAACAAACCTATAGATGTCTGTTGGGATGAAGATAGCCACTATCTCGTTGAAATCTTACTACTGAGGCCTCATTTTGTATTGAGCTGAACTTTAGAATACATTTTTGCACAGAACGAGGTGTTTGGATTTTCTCCTACGTTTCAGTCATGTAAGGAAGAGATCTATTCACAGCCACTATGAAGGATGAAGATTGTAGTGTTGTGCCAACATATAAATATGAAACTGTCTTTAAAGGCACTTTATCTATGATGTCTTGCATTAAAACCAAGTTTACCTACTTATTTATAAAGATTTGGTTGTTCACACCAGAGTGTCAAGTCACATAAAAGATGAATTTATAAAGGTTTTTTGTGTACGCTATCTATTTATTTTGTTTCCCCAACTGCTTGGTGAAGCATTAGAGAAATCAGGATATTTCTCACCAATGTGAATCTAGCATGGCCCATTCAAGTCTACCTACCTTAAAATTAAGTAAAAAATGTAATAAACGTATTTAATATGAACAACACGCATCATTTAAAGCAAAGCAGAAGTCAGTCAATGTCCTTGGTTGAAGGAATACCAAATATCTATAAATCTTTTAACCGCTGCTGTCATCTGCTGTCAAACCTCATTTTACCTCACACAACTCCAATTGATGGTGACAGACGGAGATGTTTATCTCTACTTGTCCTCACGTGTATAAACTTGTCACATCGGAGAAACAAAGCTAATCGATGTCCCTCTGACATTGTCCCTCTGACATTTCCTTTCTCCCAGTGATTCCCATATTTTGACATTTATACTCTAGCTCTCCCAGCTAATGTGGCGAGAGCTAATGTGGACTTGAGATAAAAATGAGAGCACGCACGTCTTAATTAATATGATCGAAGATTTTCATTTTCCATGGATGGCAGCCATCCAAGCCATGATTAAGCCTATCCTTTAAGATTAAGGGCTCTATTTTCATGAGGGCGCATTTTGGGTAGTGGGACTTTGTACCAAGCACCATTGACTCATTAATATAAACTTCTAAAAGCTTTACTGACAGGAGTAAATGCCTGTTTACTTGTCCTTATGACTATTGTTTCACCCTCCTCAACCCCTATCTACAGCACAGACATCCATGACAACATACTTTCTTATGTATGCATCTAGTATCGAGTTATTAGCATTGACAACTGCAATTTCATCATCTTGGAGGAAACATGACAGCTAACAGAGGGACAATGCTTTGGCATCAGTATTCACACACACACACACACACACACACA
>JAVQJD010095611.1:0-48097 GCA_036023655.1 Nannoperca australis | reverse complement strand
ATTTGATGCTAACTATGCTACATACTGTGCTTTTTGCTGGCACACAACGACACTTGTTGCCAGTTTGGTCTGTTAGTGAAGGACGAGGCAGATTCTCCCTGAAACCTATCGTGTCGTTTTCTGTTCCACTAAATCAAAATGAACCGTAGCGCCACCTAGTGGACACATCTGAGTGGACACTACTAGTGGTTTGGCCTGAATGTGATTTGACTTCTTCAAATTAAATTTAATATAAAACACACATTTACATGGTTGATCATTGGGTGTAAACCGTATTCTATAAACAATATGACAAAAACATATAACATGCATATGTTAGGCTGCACTGGGGGGGACAGTAATCTGTGTTGAGAACTGTTGGGAGGTTTACACTGCCTGGTTTAAATGTAGTTAGTTACATTACTTGAATGAAGTAATCAAAATTGTTACATTACTTATTACTTTTTGAACAGGGTAACTAGTAATCTGTAACCTATTACATTTCAAAAGTAACCTTCCCAACACTGTCAATTCTTGAGACAACCTAACATGATTAATGCAATAGTTCAACATTTTAGGAGGTATGTTTATTTGCTTTCTTGCTGAGAGGTTAACATAACCCCTCACAAAATTGCAACTTAAGGTTTTTGCACTTCAGTTTTTGTGAGCTTAGTGAGTTTAGGAGGTGCTGGTAGGCCTTTTTCTTTTACCACTGGATAGAGCCAACGTATGAAAAGCTACGTTAAGCAGCAACTGGCGGTAGCTTAATATTTAACAGAAAGATAAGATTTTATCATATAACTCTTGGCAAGAAAACAAATAAGATTATTATAGCTGGATACTGGGTTGATGAGCTCACAAGGTCATATAAAAAAATGCTGGGTGCTGTAAAAACAGTACAGAGCCAGTGGCAAGAAAATCAAAGATTTGTCTTTGAGTTATTTTCCAGAGAAAGAGAGATAATTAGGCCTATAAAGAAAAATAGGACCCTAAAGGTATTGGAGGACATACTGTTCAGTCCCATGCGTCAGGGCAGATCAGGGCCCCTGCGTGGTGGGCTAGCAGGCTGACAGCAGGAGAGTAGCAGTGGACTTTATGCCTCTAAGCTCTCCTGATTGCTTTGACATCCATGGCATTCCCCAGTAAGAGAAAAAACAACAACCACAGGATTTTTCTTCCACATTTAAGGAATGACGAGTGCGTTTCTAGATCATGGCTCTTGTTTCACAGTATATGTCTAGTGAGATTGCAGTAACCATTACAAAAGGCTGGATTATAGATTGTAGGTTTCAATGAGACATTTTTAAAATATGATATCTAGTAATTTTCTTGGGAAATTAACATGACGGTTCCTTTTTAATATATTAATTCTTCTTCAGTCTAATAAAATGTTTGTATCCACAATATTACATTTCCTATGATGGATGGAATCCAGTAATGGCTACATTAGTTCAATTCTGACACATTCATCTACAAATCTTAGTTTGCTCTCTGGTGATTGAGAGATATGCCACAACACTTTGGTGCAATGGTTTTTAAATGTTTTGGTATAAAACATAAATTACATTTTTGTATTGTGAATGAGTGTCTTGGAGATTTCTGAAAGGTGCTTTCTTTGACATTTAAAGAAGAAGAATACAGTATTAGAAACCTCTACCTTCTTAATGAGACTTAACTTTATCACTTGAGGGCAGTGACATAAGTTGAAAATGCAAAACCTTGACTTTATATTGCGTTATAAAGTTGATAGAGTTTATTTATGATATAGAGTTTATACATCTAGCAGACTCAGAGCAACGTTGCAATTTATTTCATGTTTCTGGCCAATTTCTGCCCAATATTCATTCAGCAGAGCTGAGGGGTATTGCAAGTGGATTGATATTTCTGTAGGTTTGTCACAAAGAGTAACACCTTTAACATTGCATGTGCTCATTTGAGCTGCTGTTACTAAAAATAACTGTATGCAAATATTGCTGGTCTTCCCTTGACCTCAATAAAATAAACTTGAAATAACAAAGACAAAAACTAAAATTTTTAATAAATTAAATGAGTTTTCTCATAGAAATAGACTACTAGCAATTATAAAACTGACAATCTTAACAACATACAGTGCTAGTTACTGAATATTAATTTCTCCATGAGGATTTATCAGTTGTAACATACTTTTCTGAATTGACATCATCCTTCTTTTTGCATACTTGGATAATAAACTCACCCATATGTGATGAGTTAGCATTTGGCACACATCTGTTTTACAGCTATTGAATATTATGTGCAAAGTCTTGCTAATGTGACAGACAGGAAACAACTGTCAGCGGACTGAATAGTGCTGCGATGCTCAAAGAGGCAGAGCGAATTCCAGCTGGTAGAGCTGCTTCACAGCCATAAAAAAGTTTTTAATCTACTATTGTTAATGCAAAACATGTAGCATCTAATAAAACAAAAGAAAAATTAGTGTCTGGTTTAACTTTTGGAGAAAATGACGTTCATGACCATTTAGGAGAAAAACTATTACAAATACTAATACTAATACTAATACAAATAGTATATCTGTCTTTGATTACAAATCCTAGTCTATCTATACTTACAAGACATCATTGTAAATAGTTTGCATATCCTGGCAGAGATTGTGACCAAGATAAATGCCATTTTCAATCTATAGCAATCACTTTTTAGTAGGAACCGAAACAACCACAAACAACAAAAAGAAGTTCCTTTTTCTTTACTTTAACCTCACTTGACAGGAACACCTGTGGTCCGTAGGTACCTAAATGTATATTTAAAAATGTATTACAACTCTGTTAGAGCAGCAGGCCTATCATTGTGCTTTGTCAGAAATGAATGCATTATTTAACACAACGTTAAGGCAAGAAAACATCCTCTGATGTAAAAAATAATAAAGTGATTGACAGATCTGTTCAGAATATTTTATAAGATACTGACAGATGAGAGAAATTTAACAAAAACAACACCAAACACACAACGCAGTCCATCACTTCAGCCATGAGCGTAACCACATATTCTTTGGAGTAGATTAAGACTGGGGTGGACAACAATAAGCAACAAACAAAAACAGAATGAAGTGGAGGGGTTAACGCTATCCCGCAGAAATCAGACTATTCATTTTTAATATAAATTCAAATTATCAAAGTAGTCCTCAAAACTCTGCTCTAAATATGCAAATGGTCATATATAAATAAAAGAGGAATTGTGGAAAATGCCCTTTAAAAAACAAATTGGACCCCTCCATTGTCTATACCATGGTTACACCCTCGGCTTCAGCACATTTCCAGGTTTGAATTCAGTAGTATAATACTTTAAATCAGTCTGCTAATCCTGCCCATTTAACCCTAATGCACTTTAAGGAGGTACATCCTTTATTGTGTTATTAGTGACAGGAAATGAAAGTGGCAGATGATGACCATGAGGAACAAAAAGTGACAGGAAGTGTAATTTCAAGGCCCCCGTTAATGCTGATAGATGAGGTATATTATGGTATCAGTCTCACAAACAAGTGTTTATAATATCAGCTTTATTACATCCTGCGGGACAGTGTACATTCCAATCACTGTGCATTTTAATTAACTACTTGGCAATTAATGCTGCAATGAGAATTAGGTTGTATAATCGCCTTACCCCTTGGCTATTTATTTAACAAATATCTGGCAAAGCAGTGGTGTGAAACAAACAACTCACTCCCTATCATAGCTGTGGTGTATTACCGCTTAGTGCAGACTTTGACTGCGGAGTCAAACAGCCCACGGCATCTTAAAGTTTAGAGAAAAAAACAGCTACTCTGAATTAAGTATATTTGGAGTAAATGCCCAGCCAAATAAATTCTAGTTATGAACAGTAAAGGCCGAGTAGATGGTGAAAGCTTTCACTGAGAATCACTAGCACTACAAAATGGGACATTGTAGTGGATTTACTAATCTGATTTAAAACTGATTTACTAATGTTTGCCATTATTTGCCATAAAGAGTGGTGGATTTGTAAATTGAAAGGACATTTTTAACAACACCTGACATACAGACTTCCTGTCTCCCTACCTGTTCCTGCTGGCCTCCTCCAATTTGCTTTGCTCAGCGGAGTGGAAATGAAGAATGATAGGCCTTGTAAGTATCTGGCCTCAAACTGCTCTTTCTAAACTGCCCTCTCCACAAGTGTGCCACTTATTTATAGATGATGGGTACGGTGGATTAACAAGAATCCCCAAGACTACAGTTGGGAGAAATGACTTTGAGGGCTTTTGGCAGGATCCCGCAGTCCATTTCCCAGCACAAAGCCCAGCTGAGCCTTTTGGCCAGGGTTATAGACGTGGCACCCATTGATTTTAGACAGCACATGACAGACGAGGCTCTTGGAGGGGGATTCTGGTTTGTGCTAAATTCAAAATTGTTACAGTAGAGGTGCTATGTTACACCACACCATGGAGGGATATTTGAAGAAATACACTGTCAATAGTGCTATGGTTGAACAACATATCATTTGCTTCATTTAATTTGGATCTTTATATGTTTTGCTAGTGCACAGAATTCTTGTCAAGAGGTGGATTATGGGAATAAAATATTTTAGATGAAATTACATCCTCCCATTCCAAGTTTCCTAATATTATTTATGTTCATCATATCTGTGAAAAAAACAGCTCTTACTGTGTGTGTTTGTTTGTCAAGTTTTTTTTACATTGAAATGCTAGTTAGTCAGTGTGAGTCAGCAACAAAAAGCAGCAATAAGGCTTGCACTGGATGTGAGTAAATTAGTGAAATCTGTGCCCTGTCGATTCCTTTCTGTGCCAGATTAGTTCTGGGTGACAGTATGTCCTGGCAAAGCTCTGGGTCTTGGCACATTTTGGCAAATCTATGTAGAACCTTTGTCTGACAGCATTTGGCACAACTGTAGAGCATCAGCACCCTAGCAGCAACATTTTCACTTCTCTGAGAGGTTCAAGCAGCATAAAGGCTGGCCAGAACATAAATCTTGAATTTGCTTTCTGCTTTTCTCCCATGTAGATAAGCAGGGTTGCTCTTGGTCTTACTTGATGCAACACATCCTTTCAGTTATGAGCAGAGATACAAACAGCAGCCATGCAAAGCAACCCAGGCGCTTTCAGGTAGTAGGACGATTTTTTATATTTATCAGCTTTCCAAAGAAAGTGCAAACCTTGCTATATGCTTACAGAGAGGGACACAATTCAGCATTCAGGTTTAACATATTGCACCGCTAAAGATGTTTACAGGAAGAAAACAGAAAACTGTTCTCCAGTGATTTGCTTATATATTTTGGGTTGAAGATGTGTCAGCCTTTCATAGTTTACAGTGAAGAGGGGCATGAAAACTGGAGAGTGAGTGAGTGAGTGATGACAGAAACATTAGGCCACAGGCCAGGAGCTAAGCAGGGTTGTGCTTGTTTAATTTAACCATTGTTTCATCAGTTTAACTTCATCAAATTAGCATAGAAATCCATATTCTCTCATTAGGCCTGGGGAAAAAAGACACTGGAGGTGTAACTGAACCCACAAAATTATCCCCATTATCATGTTGCGAAAATGTAAACCAGCAGGGAAAACTTTGAAAAGACGGAGACCATATGGATCTACACATCATTGCATTACAAGGATTGAATTATCTATTTCTTGTACGTTTTTTAATAGAAATTTGTTTATTACTATTTATTAGAATAATTGAAACATAGAAGACATAATATTATAGTTAGTATACTAGTACTATAGTTATATAGATCTTAATAAAAGTTGTAGTTTCCCAAGCCAAACCAAAGGGCTTTTACCTGCCTTGGCTAATATTAACTATATAACTATAACTATATATAACTATAAAGTGACTATAATACATATTTAACAATGGATCACAGGACTACATGTATTTAAAAAGGGGTGCTTGTAGTGACAAACAAACAGAATTATCACCCAACTGCAAACTCGATTTTATGGTCTGCTTGTCTTTTGGTTCACTCTCACTGCCATCAGTATTGTGTATGGCAACATGGGGAAGCTCAGTGGAACAACTCTGATAAACTCACTGTACCTTACCTGCCAAGTACCAAATGGCAGACAAACTTAGCGACTAGCTGACTTAGGACTCCAAATGAATGATAATGTTGCTCCATATCGCCTGGTTGATTAAATAGGCATTTGTTTGGTAACAAGTTAACCATTTCCACTTAAAAGTGGGTAAAATGTCAGTGATGTCTTTACAACTTGTTTGTGCTGTCCCCAAGTGGCCAAAAAACTAAAAACAGAAGAAAAGTCTGTGTCAAGTAAAAGCTGAATAAAAACCATTTAATATCTGATTTTAGTTGCACTTGTTCAGGTGACAAAGTGAAGTAAACTAATATTTCCAATGATTACAGCAATAACAATAATAGCAGCGTTATATCAAGATGAGAATTTACTGTCCAAAATCATTGACTCATTTCTCCACAATTCTTCCTTGACCTACTCTAATATTACTTCAATGCACACTGACTGTAAGAAAGAATAGGGAGAAGTGCTGCCTCTATTTGACGGCTATCATGTTGTGATGATCAGCCGTGTATCACATAGCTCAAATCTGTGTGCTGTAGGGAATTCTCATCAAGGCTTTCAGATTTTGCTAGCTGGACAGAAGGCACAGTTTCTGTTTGAATCCTGTGGTTCTGTCAAAGTCGTGATAACTATCAGGGTTGAGATAAAACTCCCCTCAGACAGTATTCTGGTTGAGTCTCTCTTCTACTACTCCACACTTTGCAAATGTAATTTAATTAGCCAAAACTTATTTATGAGATTTATCAATAAATTGTATATTTTCAGCCTGAATTATATTGTTTTATCTCCCTGCTTGGGGTCTAATCAAGAATGATATCAGATTTTTCTACAAAAGGGAATCCTGTAGGATCTTTTTAATGAGTTTGTCCCCTCAAATTGTTAAATTGGACTGGAGTTCTCCACCCTCACAGCTGAAGGAATTATTCGATAACCTGACAATCTCTTTACCTCATGCCTCTGGCATCATTTCAATTCAGACTCACGGGGCATCCCTGTGCAGCTTCATGCTACAGGCATTTCTTCTTTTTATATTTAAGGTATCATAGAAGTGGGGGTGGGGGAGCTGCAAAAAGTTCAGACCTCTACCAGAAAGATTCACTCATCAAATCATTTTTGTCTTTTTGCCAACTACTTCACCTCCTTATTTTAGAAACAGCACTCTGGCCTCTCCAGTGGTTTTCTGCTCGGAAAGCAGTCAGAGTTGAAGATTAGCAAGCCCTAAGTGAATGTGCTCATGCTGCACATTTTCCTTTGATTACAGCAGAGTGAGAAGCCTTTGCTCTGGGATACTGTGCTGGAGGCGGTGGAGAAATTAGTCCACTGCAAATGAAAAGAACCTACAAAGATATGTAATGAGGCCAGGGTACAGTTCAAGTAATATTTTCCATCCAACATTAATTATTTAGTGTCATTGACAGCTGTGAGTTGCACTGAGGTACAGTTTGTGGATTATGTTAATAGCAATGGTGAAGTCTTACTGTATAGTGCTGTACTTAAAATGTATTACTTTCTAAAAATCCCATAAACCTGCATAAAAAAGAAAAGTATCTCAAAACGGATACTGTCTTGCAGATTATTTGCCGACTTCACCATTGCCAACTAGACTGAGATGTGCAATACTGGCAAGGACATGGCATACTTTCTCCAAGCCGATTAGAATAATATCTCCTCTAAAAAGTACCCTGGGCTCACCAGGTTGTAAAAGCATAGGTGGGTGCAGCCACCTTTGACAGCAATTGATCCTGAGGAATATTAGGTGGATTACTGTGTTATTCGTTGCTACCGCAACCTCGTTTGTGCACTGTATGAAAAGTGAGAGCTTGCCTCCTGCGTGGCTTGTTTCACTTGCCTCTGGTTTCAGATGATACTGTAATCTGTGTTCAGCACAATACTGTATGTGGTGGGAATAAATAGCTCCAACTCCACAATCCCTGTGTTAAGACATTAATTGGCCTATCAAGCCGTCAAATAATTACGGCATCAATATGACCATTATCTACTGCCCTCTCCGTAGGTTGATTGTGCCTTCTGGCCAATCCAATTAGTATATGTAGAATAAATTTAACAATTATATCATTGAAAGGGAAAGTTGGAACCACAGACAAGTCAAAATCTCAGTGCAGTGTCTCAATGCTGACTGTGCAGACAAATTTGACAAAGACTCCAAAACACATAAAATCAACAAACAGACACAGCACACCACAGGGCCCAATTTATCAGCAGGCATTTAAATATTCTCTTTAAAGTGCTGCGCAGCTGCAGCCTTGTTGTACCTTGGTAGCAGGCAGGAGGCCTTGGCTTGCATTCAGAAGACGGCAGTACAAGAGAGCAGTCTCACACTGCTACAGCAAGCAAGAGGCAAACCAACCACTTCAGCAGCCATGTTTTTGCCAAGTCCTTTTGAATTTTCCCCGTAGTTTCTCTCTGTACAATGCCTCCTGGTTCCAGGGACTGTGAAATGTTATTTACCAAAGAAGTGCCATTCTGTAGAATTTTTTTTACATTGAGTAGGTGTTTAAGGTAACAACCATGTGTAACCAACTAAGCAAGTAGATTTTTGATGGGTTTCATATTAATGATAATCTCTGTGTTTTTAAACAGGGAGTCGGTCACTTCAATGAACCACAAAGAGATGACTTTTTTCTTTTTAAATATGAAATGTTTGTTCTTGATGTGCAGTAGTAGCCATGATACTGCATCTATCCTTCAACAAAACGTCTGCAAATTATTGCTTCTTAGATCTTGCAAATGTTTCTAGACAGGAAAACTGTCATGTGAATCTCTGACCAACTAAAATAGTTGTCAGACTGAAGAGGCTAGAAAGGGATACATTTTAATAAGATAAACATTTTCTAAACATCTCTCAGAGAAGGGGCAACAATGCAGTTGTAATAAAGTTATCATTTTTATAATGTCTATATTCACACTGCATTTGGGGTAAACCTCTTGTTCAAATCAAGATGTTTAAAAACCAGAATAAATGAAACTGGTACAAGAGTAGCAACAGAGCAGATCTGACATATTTCTTCAACAAGTGGCAAAAGTAGCTTTTAGGTTGATTGTACAAAACAAGGTCTGTTACACATTTATCAAATAATGCCCCAAGGCAAACAGTAAATTCACAAACAGATGATTATATTGAACTGCCTTTTAGAGTTAAATAGCCCTTCGTTAGATCTATATCCTCTTGATGTGTTCATCTCAGCATCAGGATATCCGTTCTTACTGGAGATGCACACGCCTGATTTAACACACAGGATGGATGTCCTGTGCAGTACACTGCTACTTCTGCCATTTAGCTTGATGCGATTAAAAGGCTTAGTCAATAACAGTCTTTGTGACCTGAAAACAGGTTAAACATTCATCCTGAAAACAACAAAAAAAGAAAAATGGGAAACTAATAATTACACCCAGCAACACAGAGTACCTCTTATGAGTTAGATTGGAATAACAGATATGACCTGTAAGCAGTTCAAGCTTTGGTATGTAAAGAGCTATTGGCCGATTAGCGAAGATACATTGTTGTGCATGAAGACGTGGGTTAATGGAGTAATGCGGCACAGCATAATGCAAATATTTACCTTTCCACTTCAGCAGAGCAGGATGAGCCAAATATGCATCTCATTTACATTACAATGCAGGGTGTAAAGGAGAGACAAGATTTAGACTGGGACACAAGTGAAGGGGAAAAAATAAGGTCACTTAATTTCAACCGTAGAGAGATGGAATGGGTTTTGTTCTCATACGTTGAGAATGTTTGCCAAGCAGAATGTTGAACATTACAGATTGACACCATTTGTTGTGCTTACACTTTAATCCTTTGCTCCTTTCGAGAACATGATAAAAAAAAATTGCATTTCATTCAGTCTCCCCACTGGTTTCCTAACACTAGCAATTTGCACTGAGTATGAAGTTATTTTCTTTATCCAATTCTATGGCTTCAGGCAACAACAAACGGCTCCTAGTTTTGCCTGGGGCTGCATTTATCAAATTACTCATCTGCCTCTAGCTTTCTATGCAAATGTGCTCTATGGATATGTATCAGTTTCATTCCCTTCACATATTTGTCATTTGTTTGACAATGTACAGTTGAAACAAATGCACTTTTAATGACTACAACCTTAATGAGGAATTGAAAAATGTATGAAACAGATGACCATTAAGGTTAAAGCTTCACTGAGGTTACCCCTCCAGTGTGCTTCTCCGATTGTTTAATAATAGACCTCTTGCATGTTTTTGACACTGGCTGTCAAAGAAACCATTTGCACACTTAATGAAAGGGGAGCTTTGACATTCTGCCAATTCTGCAGAAAGATGGCAGAGCGCAGCAACAGCATTACATTTCATTTTATTAATCCATCTCAAACTAGTGAGGAGTGTGAAAGCCACGTAGAGATTTGAGGGAACTACAAATTGAATCTCAAAACTGTAGGCACAACAATTTACCAACTGATAAAATCACTGAAAGGGAATTATATCTATGGTGGCTGCATCATCCAGAACTTCATTTGTTTCAGTTCCCCCCTGTAATCAAAGTTGCATTTCTGGATGTTTCTGGATCAGTTTGTACTGTATAAATTCAATCAATTGATGTAAATGGAAGTGTTTTTGTTCGGTAAACAAAGCTGTTCAATCAAGTGAGGGAAATAAGGGTTTGGGGCCGTAAATGAGATTGATTTGCCACAAGACTGGAGCTTCCCTTCAAACAGGCTGTCCTCATTTATATGCTACACAGGTAACCTGTTTTTGGACACACTCCATTCACTGTCACTTTGATTCAAATTAGAATAGTAATTTGGGGTTATTACTGAACGAACCATGGCAAATGAAAAAAAAAGTGATCCGGCTTTAAGGATGAAAGAAAAGTCTTGGTTCAGAAGTGTTCTTTTTTTCACATGACAGGTATTATGCCAGCATTAGTATCTTTTCCCCTCTTTTGTCCTCCTTCTCCTTTACGCCTCCTCGTTATTTTTCCCAGAACAAACTTTCATAATGGGATCACAAGAATAGAAGACAATCTCTTTGAGATTTGAAACTCCGCAGTCATTAGTGCAAACCTCTTATTCAGCACAAACTCATCTGGAATGAGAATGAATCCAGGCCCACTTTTGTTCTGTTCCCACCTAAAGAACCCTGTCAAAGTCTTTTCCTGTCTGCCTCGTCCTCCGTTTCCGAGCATTAGACTCAAAGGACTTCGGTTTGTCAAGCCTACAGTAGAGTGAGCTTACCAGCACGGGTTTCTTCTCCAAAATTAAATTGGAAGACAACTATGCTTCTAACTAGAGTTCCCTAATTCAAAGGCATCTTACTCCTCATCTTTTAAAACACCTTTTATGTGGAAAAGAGAAGTGGGTGTTTGAGAGTGAAGTTGATTCATACATGAATAAGTACACACACATAAATGCTTAAACATGTATGCTTGCACACACAACACTCACATGATCCGAGGATGAGTGGCAGACCGATAAGGCAGAGGTGACACTCTGCTAGGCTTGTTAGTCACACACACATATGTTGCTCGCCATCTCCATCCAAGAACATTAAGATATTTCACCACACCAAGGCCTCTTTCTCCGCCATGCTCATAATTGCTCCCCTCATCTCTCAGTCGCCGTATTTGTCAGCTCTGTGTGAGGATGTTAACAGCTACATGCTCTCAGCGATCTGGGCCCTTCCTTACGGCTGATCAAAATCATCCCTTATCAGACTTTCTATAAGTACAGTATGTGCCAGAAGGGATCATTTATAGTATTGCATTACTCATTCCTTTACTCTGATGGTGGTTTATAGTCATCTCACAATTTTAGTTGTCATACTGTACATACATACTGTTTGCATACATTTTACTTGAGAGGTCAGAAAGGAGGGTCTGCTTCTTGAGCAGGGCAGAGTTCGGGGAATCTTCAAGGGCACAAGGAGGGTCTGCAGAAGAAATTAGAAGTTCTCTTTTCCCAGGCTAAAAGTTTCTGCTGCTGTGAGGACGTGTTCTGTCAAGTGGAATATAGAAACCGTAATCAACAGAAACATAGATGAATGCCAAGCACTATTAATACAACTGTCTTTTAACAAACACATTTTCTCACTGGGTGTGCATTCTATGTAGAGGACTCTCGTTTGCAATCTGGTATTGCTACTGTACATGCCAGCATCTATTATGAAAGCAGGGCACTTTTCTCATTATTCCTTTTTCAGGGCTTCCGAGAAAGAATGAGAGAATGACCTTTAAAGTGTAAAATATGATCCCTCCACTGACTACTCCATCTGCCGATGTGGCTCGCTGTCATATATAAATAAATTGTCAAAGAGACAATGACACACAGTGTGGTGAACAAAAGTAAATGCACTTTTAATGTAACAGTGTAGTGTCCAAGAGGTATCAGTACAGTAAATGAACTTGGCAGTATTTTTTACTGGTAGATTTTGGCCACAACTTACAAAGTCAAACCATTCACTGACCAGTAGGAAAGGGAATACACCCCCCACCCCACCCCACCCCCAGTCGATGACATTGAGCCCCATTCATCAATGTTCAATAATGAAGTGCTGACATAAGATCTGTGACCAAAATCTCCTTACTAGCATATTCATTATAATTCAAACAGCAACACTAACCCTAACCAAACATTTCTACTGAGACATTTTATAAACCTGCTTTGACAGGTCTCATGTGGCTTCAGTTACAATGTGTCATTGCTACTTTACTAATCAGACTTTTCTTCTGCTAAGAATATTTAAAGTTAAAGTATAACATCTAAGATAAATCGTGTTTTGCCTGTTGTTACTTTACTCGTGAAGACTGATGTATGCACAGAGTTTGACACTAGAAAGCTGTTTACACATTCATCTGCTGAAGGGAAAAGTTTCTCTGTGCTCACCTAAATCTGAGTTCAACATGTGTCCGTACAAGATGTTTTTGTGACATAACTATTTTGGAAGCCGAACGTGGTACGATGTGCCACTTCCACATATAACACAAGTATGATATGGAAACTTGACGCACCAGGACCACATACACTGAAAAAGTACTTTTCAGACATGTATTTTTGTACAGAGCCTTTAATAATACTCATGATTTGTTAAAAATTATAATTAAATGAGTCATTGAACAAGATAAATATTCAGTTTAGCAAACTAATTGCAGGTTGCCTGGTGGCTGAATATGTTTCTGGACCTGCACAGTGAGGAAATCATTTGGGTTTAGCATTCTACCATGACTGATTAATACAGCAGACAGATGAGGGTCATTCAACATTTCTCCAGACTTTTGAGATTTCCTGAGCCACAAACAACAACAAACAAATTATCTAATGCAATGTCATGTGCAACATTTTCCTTCTCGTCTGCTCTGTTGCGTAGGATATCAGCAGACTAAGGGATTAAGTGACTAAGTGACAGAAACTGTCAAAACACACCTGTCCTGTCTGGCCCAAACAGCCAGTGGAGGATACAAGATGATCAGGACAGGAGACTTTTCCATATTGGAACTTAGCCTGACAGCCTCCTAGTGAGATTTGGCTCTGCTGTAGCACAGTCACCTCTATCTTCTCTCTCTTTTTGGGATAGTTATCTACTTGTCAAGAGGAGGACAGGAGAGAGAGAGAGAGAGAGAGAGAGAGCGAGAGTGAGCTGTTATACCTGTCTCCACCTTAAGGGACTCCTCAGTTGATTAATGAAACAATTGACTCAGTGATTAACACCTGTGCATCAAGTTACTAAAAAAAGCCCAGGGAGACCTGAAATAGTGAGATATTGATTTCCTTTCTTCCCTAAGCACAACCCCCATCTCCCTGTCCCCTACCCTATGACCATGAAAAAACTGAGCAATGCAGTATTTTTTACGTAATAAATTCATTTACATATTCACTGGGGTTACTTAGCATTTAAATCACACTACGGTTAGTACAAGAAGTGCTCCTCTGTGTGATTATGCAACTCTTTTGTATGCAACAGGGAAGCTTGAAACTGTATGTTTGTGTAGTTAAATGACAAGAGGAGGTGATAATGAATTAATTATGAGATCAGTTTAATGCAACATTTGGACTGCCTCTTTGAGTTTGTTCCTGCGTCTGTCCACTTAATTAGTAGTTAGTTAACCTTTTGCTTTAATAATGATTGATTGAAGTTGCTCTCTGTACATTATTTGTCCACAACAACCAGTGACCTTTTCATCACAATATACTGCATTGATAGATTGAATAAGATGTGACGGATGACTGGAGACAAAAGTAAATCTCACTTCAAATTGCTCATAGGTTTAACTAAATCTGACTTTCAAGTCCATGTCAATGTTTTACTCTTCATGTATTTGAAAACCTAGTATTTGACAAGCTGAGTGTCATTCTCACATTTTTGTCCATTGGGACTCTTGATCATGATGACATTATACACTTCTCTTCATGTTACCTGATTCCTGGTTGAAAGACGTTTTTTTGGTTTGCCCTAACAAATAAGTAGCAAATGACTTGTCCTCCCAATAACGTCACTATTTGTTATGGGTGTAGGCACATTGGTTGACTGTTTCTCCATCCTGGGGAAACAGATGTCAGTGAATAAATGTGGACAAACCAGAGATGTGAGTTTATGGATGTGGTGGACTGTTTGACTAGAGAATAACAACCATGTTGGCAAAAAAAGTAAGGTAAGTACTTAGCTATACAGTATATCCATACACACACACACACACACACACACACACACACATATACACATACAAACACACACACACACACACACACACACACACATACACATATACACGTATACATATACATACACATACATACATATTATTTTAACAAAATTAATAATTTAAATAAACATCAGATGCATTATTTATTATATTTTTTTCCTGACAAGAAATCTAGCTACCATTGGAATTGATTGCCACTGACATGATTTCAGGCTGATCACAGCTACATTAAAAAATGTTTTACAGCCACTGCTCAAACCAACTGGAGGTTGTTGTTGGATTCACGAAGGACACATTAACCAATGAAGACACAAGGGAACAAAAGGCAGGTGTAAATTAGTTTAAATATCTTTCAGCTTGGATAATTACTGATTGATGGAAAAGCCTCTAAATGTATTGCAATGACCCCATAAGAGATCCAGTTTAAGAAGGTGATTTGCTCCCTCTTCACTCCAGTGATGAGGGCAAATAGAAAGAGGAAGAGGATAAAGGGGCTTTCTGTCACCATTTACATTTCTTCATCACTGGAGCTAAGAGCACTATTCTGTTGCATGTATAGATCAGAGGTGTCAAAAGTTCCCATCTCTTCACACAGGATGCACATCTTCCCTCACAACGCTCCCTCATGACGGAGACAACAGAAAGTGTATATTCACTAATTGGAATTTTAGTCCTGAGGTGCTCTGGGTGCATGAGGGCCTTGAAAGAGAAAGTTAATGTCAAACTTTCAATGTGAAAGTCAGTTGTTCTTTGCACCAGGACCTTGGCTGAAATCCGTAAGCCTCTCTTTGGTTGCAAAAGAGGATCCAATTATCTGTAAACACTAAAAATGGGGATTATGTAAAATAAAACAATGCATAGGATGAAGACTCTCACATATTCATTAAGGATGCTTTCTAAGGTGAAACCTTAGTAAGAATATGTGTTTGATTAGTAGTTACAAGAATGTTTTGTTTCTTATATATTTTAAATGATGAAGGTTAAATCTGTTTTGGGATTTTATTTAATACGGTTAAGAGAGTAAATAAGTTAAAACACAATAAAAAGATGTGAAATGTTCCCTTCCAAATTGCAGCTTATCTGGTCAAAATAAAGTCATTGCCCTGTAATGTGAATAATATTTCCAAAAAACATGCATGGCCTCTGGGTATGTTTTGTTTTGAAACACATACAGTAGAATATGTACAGCCTTTGAGAGGAAGCAGCAGCAGTATCTCTAATGCAGCCACTTCTAAACATTCAGACACAATCACATTTTATAAATGTTGCCCTGTTTATTCCAACCATTTTGTTTGTCAGTTCATGACTAGGTCGAGAATGGGAAGCAGTAGGTGAGAAGACATTTTAATACACAAAATCACTGCAGAGGTGGAATTGTGCATGTGTGATGAGAAATAGGATATGAGCAATTTAGTTTGGTTTCGGTCTTTGATTGGTCTATTTAAAATATGGAGCAATCATACAAGAAAACAATTGTTTCACAAAAGGATTTTATTAATGGGTATTGCTTTCCAATGGTGTTTGTACACAGAAAAAAAGGTTTAATTTTGGAAACAGTTTTGGAAGGAACTGACAAACTACGACATCCAGAAATCCCTTATATGCGTAATTCTAGAGGGCAATGACGAATGACGTTTTGGCGTAGTTTTGAAGACTTATTGGCAAACACGTACTCCTATATATAGAGACGTATTCAAGATGTGCTGAAATGTTTTGCAAAACATTTTAGAACACAATCATAAGGGGAGAGAGGAGGTTCAATGTGTCACTCTCATTCAGCATAATTAGGCAACATTTGGTTTTCTATTAACTATTTAATGAAGCACCTTCAACTCAATGGCTAAGCAAAGCGCAGGAAAAGGATAGATTTCTTGAGTTTTAAATAGGTCAGATAACTAAATTAGTTTGATGAGAAGTTGACACTTGAGGGAGAGAAACCAGTATTCTTTGCAAAAGAAGTGACAGCTGGACTTTCAGCTGAGTCTGGCTGTTGCACCAGCAGACAGAGGACAGCCGGCTGCCCAGATGTACCCTAAACAGAGTCCCAACAAGCCTCCCTATGCCCCTGAGGCCTGCTAGCCTCAGATGGTGCCATTCCTGCTACCCATCCAGACTCCACATCTCCACTGAGCAATGAGGCAGTCGCTGTGGGACAAAGTGGCAGCGCAACATTCCCAGATGTCACTGCTCAATTCATCACACTGTGCAGATACACACCGGTGGACCTGTGGCTCATTGACCAGCTGACACAGGTATCTATATCTGTATACAATGCATCTCAACTCCAGGACATCATGAACTGCAGCTGTTCCATAGATTTGCTTATGGCCAACAACACTTTATTTGGTGAGTTCAGTGCTCATAGTCAGTCAAGTGAAGAAAGTGCAATCCCAACAAGGTGTCATTTGCTTTTCTGCTCCACGTCTGCAGGTGACCGCTAATCTGACTACATTTTTTAACTAAAGTCCGAACCCTGACATTAACTCAAACCCAGAAATTAAGCGTTTGCACGAAATATAACTACACAAAATGTGTAAATTCTCTAATAGGTCATATGTGAATCCAGGTTTTGTGCAGTTGGATTCTCAATGAAAGCAGGTAAGATAGAGGTTAAATACATGACGGAGCATCATATTAAGTTCTGACATTCTCATACACACAAAAGCAGCTGTTATCAACATGACTGATGCTCTTTAATGTTGTGTGCCATTATTTAGCGTCAGAGCTCACTAAGACTACCCTGAAGAGAAATACAGCACATGGTAATAAAACAGTACAGAAATGAAAAAGAATTTTATTAGCTTTGCAGAAAGCCTTGAGGCATCGAAAAGATCTATATGTGCCATCACGATTCCATCAAATGTGTGTGCATTGATTTTTTTTTTTCGCTCTTTGGCATGGAAATGCCACTTCAGCAGTGTTTTTATCTTGCAAAAGCAAAGTACGCATTTGAACAAAAATCACACCAGAATTGTATTTTAGCAGTTTAAAAATTTTTAAGTAACAAACATCCTAAGTAGTATGTGAATACCAAGGAGATAAACAATCAGAAATCAAAGCTCAATTACGGCTTGAAACCACTTTTGGCATTGCTCATCAGTTTGAGTAGCAACACAGTTGTTATCTCAAGTTTAGGATGAAAACAGAATCAAAGCAGACAAATGTGTGCTCTCCCAAATTTATGCTTATTTAATGCAGAGCAGCAGCCAAAAGAACAAACATTTTTCTGCCATTGGCTTTCATCATCATCAGTATGAGTGCAAGAATTAATGTGTTTTTTTTTTCATTATGTCCCCAAGTCTTCCCTCAGTATGGAGTCAAAGTTTTTTTTTTGGGGGGGGGTGGTAAAATACTTTTTTCCCCACATGTATTTCATCAGTAATAAGATCTTGTGTATTACTCAAATGAACACATTTGGACCGAGACATTTAAAAGTAAATTTCCAAATTCTTAAAAACAACAACATGATTGGGTGACATGGCTTTTTTAAAATGTTAGTTATGTCTCACCTACAAGATTGTAAAGGCAGGCCTTTCAGTGACTGAGCGATGCGTTGATACTGTTTGTGTTATTTGTCTCCATACGACAGAGGGGCATGAGGGGGTCTCTGTTTACTGCAGACGTCACAGTGATTGCAGAAGCCATTAAATGTCGCTACACTGACAGCTGTTTAGGGTCATTCATCAAATGATTGAGTGAGAGAGAAGTTGGAAAGATGAAGCGAACAGGAGGGGATGCAAATCTGTTGAGGAAGGGAGCACCCAAGTTGATGAAACATTTCTTGGACGATTACCCCCAAGTTCAGCTGGTCCTCGTCGGCCATTCAGACATTTCTCTTTTTTTCCTGAGAGGTTCGTTTATGCAGTTTTTTATTTTATTTTTTATGACAAAGTAACATTTTGTACATAAAGAAAATATATCTATGCATCCATTACTGAACAGAAATCTATCAAAAGTTACCAACCAATTGTGTCACATTGTGTCCATCAAGTCTAACATTTTCAGCACCCTGATCAAATCTACCTGGACTACCTTCAGTGGGAGCCTGATTAGCCCTAATGGACACTTTCTCTTTCTGTCACACAACACAAACACACGCACAGATGCGCTCCAGCATGCACATATGCTCCTGTGTCCACATGACAATGGTGAGGATAATCTCATGCTGTTTACTCTTTATTCACCTCTCAAGGACACAGACCTTTATCAGTGCTGACCAGCACTGTGTCCCACCTTCCTCCCCTCCAATACGCCACTGAGTTATGGAGTGCTTGCTGATGCTCCTTAAAGGGCAGTGGGACGAGAGAGACATGCAGTGTATGCTTAACACTAAGCTGATGGCTCCGGAAACTCCCCATCCATCACTGTCTCCACTGAGCTACCTCTTTTTGTCTGCCATTCCACTACTGAATTGCAGGGCCTACAGGCCGTACTTACATATAGTGGAATTATGCTAAACACTTCTCTGAAAGAGCAGACATTTAGAGTATTTCTGGTAAATACAAAAGAAATAGAAAACATTTTTGTATGTGCAAACAGCAGATTTCAGGTTTGCATAAAAACTCAAATCTTCAAATGAGTGAAAACATTGCTGTTGCTTTAGCCATAAGCTCCTGATGCCTGAGGATCTGCTGAAGTGAAAAAAAGAGATGCATTCATTATAGTTTAGGGTGATATTGAGTTCTTCTGGTCTTTTGAAGATGCACAACATTTGTTGTTCATTGTTGTGTAGGCCTGATTTAATAAAAACCTTTGATCTTAAAATGTAAGGAAGCTGCCTTTTTCTGCAGTATAGACTTGAGGTAGGAACATGATACAGCATCTCTCATTAAATTTGTAAAGCTGTAGTTTCTCTGCCCATCTAGTGCTTATTCATCAATTCAAACTATTAGACTTTTTGTGCATAATGTAGAGGGGCAATCGGAGGCATTTCCATGAGGGCAAAATACAACTACTTAACTGTTCAAGGTTACAGCTCACTTGGTGATAAGGCAAATTTCTCTTAACTGTGAATGTATGGGAGAATTAAAGCATTCCAATCTTGATAATGTATGTATCGTGGGAGAACATAGATGTTCCAGATTATGATCCAGTTTAATTGGAGGCCTGTGTCATTCTTACTCAGTGGATTTGACTCCTCTGGTCAAATATAATTTTCTTATCAACACTGCTGGATGTCAGCAGGAGCCAGTTAGAGCCAATGTGATTTCAAATTAGTTGGAATTAAGAAAATGACTCAATTAGTGGATATTTATTCACAGCTGCACGCCGCCCAGGGAGGCAATTAACTCGTTCAACACCAGAGTATGAGTCAGAGGTGTGTGCAAGAAGTGAATGACAAGGTTAAATCATGCATGCATTTCCACAAAGAGAAGACCAGATAATTTGTTATGATAGCAAGTGGCCAATGATTTTACTACACAAATAGCAGCACTATTATAAAATACACGCTGACTATGGACTATGGATCAATTTCCATTTGGTTCTTGTTTTGTTTTTTGTTGTTGTTTGACATTTTAGAATCACCAAATATACACCAGAATCTACCTTCTTATATAGTAAAACACATTACTGTAGATTACTGAGTCACTAGTATTTGTATTCAAACTGAGAAAAACAAGTAAGAAACTGTTGAAACTAGCTCAGTAGTACCTTCGGGGTTATATGACGTTTGATGGAGTGAATCTTTCAAGATTTTATTTAAAGCAACAGTTTGATATTTACGTTTATTTGAGAGTTACTTGAGAAGATTGATACTACTCTCATTTCTGTCTGTTAAATATGAAGCTAGTCAGGAGAGGGCTAGCTTTGCGTAGCATAAAGACTGGTGGCAGAGGGAAACAGCTAGCCTGTTCAACATCAAAATCAGAAGCTGCACCACAGATGAAACAGAAATATCCTTGTGTCCATGAAATGTTTTTACTTGAGTGATAAACATAAATGTATTGCCGGTATGTATTATACAGTATATAACTGTGCAGTCCTTGATCTTAGTTAAAAAATGTATTTGTTTGTAGCTTATTAAAATAGCTTTTAATAGTATTCCATGAAACATATATACTATAATTACCATTAAACATGCCAGGTTTCACAAAGCCCACATTAACTCAAATAGCCAGTAAAAATATACTTTAGGGACTATAGAAAAATTATTAGGAGGAAAGGGAAATTCAGGGGAGGGTGTTGCAGTTTTCATTTAAGTCAAGGGGAGGATCCAAAGAAATATATTAATTATGCTGGGGAACAGCTTGCTTTTTGTAAAACAGAAGTGAAACATATTAGAAAGTTTAAGAATATTTACATTTTAAATGAAATGTGTGTCCTGAAAATTCCTCAGAACAAGAAACAGGATAAAATTATGCCAATAACAAAAATAATATAATAAAAAGGTAAATATTATGTTATGGAGGTCCAAAACATAAAATCTTAAAATGACAAAGGGCACAACAACGTATTTAGTTGCAAAAAAAGTTATGAGTTCGGAATTAGGAATTTTACTATTGTCATTATTAAAACAGCCGTATTTTTTATGTTTAACAATGGACTTACTCGACTGATCAGTTCACTTTGAAGTTGAATTTGAAGTTGCCACTATATTAAGGTAGAAAATCCAACCTCTCCCTTAATGGTGGTTCTGTGCACAATATCAGTGTTTTGCAGGGTCTGTATTTACTGTTCATTTGGCACAGGCGTAGATGGCAGCGGTGCAGACTTTGCCTGGAGTATGCAAGTCTGTGTGTTGTTCCAGGTTATAATTAAGGTGACATAACACGGATAGCTCGCTGCTCGCTCATCTATGCAAGTAAGCACTGAGTTAATGGGCAGCAGGGAATGGAAAACTTTATTTTGCCATAGCACTGTGTTTTAATTGTGTGCACCAGCCTTGGCACATTTGCTGCAGGTCCATGTTAATGTGGACGCTGGGACTGCACAGATTTGAATGGTTTCATTTCATCTGTTTAGTCACTATTGTCACTTTAAATAGTGTTTGGTGTTGAATCTTGGCTTAGAGACATGCCAGTGGGCTGTAAACACACAGGAAATGTAATGTGTGCCTTTGTGCTGTCATTTCTCATTTTGTCTTTGTTGCTTATTCACTTATTGGTAACCTACATTGTAGCAGTATTGTGACAATTCTTCCTTTTTCTACAGGCCATCTGTAACCATAAACTAAGTAAAGTCTGTGTACATGTGGCCCTCATGGTTGTTTTTCATTTTCCCTCCGTGGAAACAATGTTTGAACATCACAGCCACTGTGTCGTCGATAGCAGTGAGAGCGAGCCTGAAAACATCAGTAATATTGGTGTTTTTAAATTCACAAACATACAGTGAACACAGGCACCCAGGAAAATACACACTTGCACATAAAGACTGAATCTTAATAGAAGCCTTCACATCAACACATACAAACATGCGCAAACAACCTTGACCTTTTCCTTCAACATATTTAAAGACCTCCTATAAACCTCTTTTACCCCCTCTTTCAAAAACATACAATACACATTTTGTTTTATGGGAACCTGTCTATGATTTATGAGAAATGGTGTATGTATATGCAGTGCATTACATGACCTCATGGTCCAATAGAGCTGTGTGGCTTCAATGTCCCACTAAAACCTGACAGTTTAAACCTTGTATTGGGCTTTACAGAGTACTGAAATAGTTCTATGTCAGCTATTAAGATATTTTAGGGTGAAAACAACACTACAGGTTAATGATGCAAAACAAAAGTGCAAATGTAGATAAACTCAACAAAATATACAGTAGTCAAGGCTGAATAAACAACAACACTCAAATGTTTAGCTTTGAAGCTTTTTGACTACTTGGCTGCTTCTTGGCTTGAGTGTAAAATGATTTTACACGGCAATCACAGAAGCACCCGTTTATAATAAAGTATAGTGAAATGATAATGCAATAAATGCAATAAAGCTAATCTAAAAATGCACCCTTCAAAGAAATTTTTTTTAACACTTTCATTACTAAGTTTCAATGGTCTCTAATTATAGCAGGTTTAAAGCCAAACCACAAACTATATTTTACTATACAAGAGAATGTAAGAGGTGAGAAAACAAACAGAAACATTCCAGCAGAAAGCCAACCTCTGCACACGTCTCCAGGATCTACATCACCTCTGGGCTGAACATGTCACATAACCTAATTTACTATCTACCACTGGCTCTCTGCAGGTCTCATTTCATGACTATCGAGGGCAAGAGCTTTATTGGGCATCCCTCTTTAGGGTGTTTCTATCATGACTGCAGAAGAGGCACATGGATGAACAAAATAGAATTATTATATGATTACACCCCGCTCCTGCTTCTTTTATTCCCCATACGTGGTTGTTGATATTCTGAGCTGGTGTCCTACATGCCGCTCGCATTCCCTCACATTTAAATCCAAAGAGAAGCTGCCATTTGAGATTTTACGACATATGCAGTCCAAGACAACAATACAGTCTTGTGCAAGCTGTGTTACAGAAGAGATTGAGTGGCAAGAAGGTGACTTAAAACATGGCTTCTTTTTTTTGTAGTTTTGAAAGAAACAGTCAGATAAGATGCATTTTTGTATTGGATGCCGGGTAAGTGATCAGACCCCCTTCTCTGTTCTAATTCAGCACAACAGAAAATATATTCCAGAGATAAAGAGCATAATTAATGATGATTGATCACCTGAGTATCATTAAATTAAATTCCTCTCTTGACAAACTTGGTGTCTTACGTGTTATAGAAATACAAACCAATTGAAAGATACCTTTTTCTCCACATTATAAATCACCCGTCAGTGCAGAATACAACATGGGTTTGTGTCTATGTACAGCATGCTGTTTGTGTGTTTGTTTGGTGCTTGTGTATGTGTTAAGGTGGGCTTTAAGAGCCAATGGTTGCCATAGAGACTAGCACAGAGAATTAGGGGTGTAACAGGCGCTAAGGGAGACATCACCGGTGTTTGTGTAGTTATTGTTCCAATATGTTCCCTTCCCTCCTTCATTGTCTTCCTGTTCCATCATCCTTGGACTCAGAAATAACCTCCATGTATCTCCAGCTCTTTCCAAACTCCTTTCACATATCTTTCATTTACACGTAGCTTACATTTATACACAAGTATTCTGTTGACATGTAACTCCTACATATGCTCTGACTTGTGGTCCCATTAACTATATTTATTGGTGTAATTCCTCCCTCTTAAGACAGGAGGAGCAAAATGCGTTCTCTGGTCATTTGCTAGCATTCCATTAGTGTCTGCTGTTTTCATTGTAATGTAATAGAAGCCAGCAAACACAAATCTCATTACGTGACCCTCCCCTGTCCCCACACCACCACTTTCTTCTCAAAGTCTTGGGGTGAAACTGTGATTTAAGATTAAATATTCTGTGCTGCGTTGACAGTTTGTTACAGCAGGTATAATTTGTGAAGTTCTGCCTCAGTGTGACTCAAAAAATGTATGAATTTTCTCGCAGTCAAAGACACAGAAATAGAAAACAAAGTAAAAGCTGGGCATTTCTTTTTGGCAGCTGTCCAAAGAAATCAGACAATATTAACAAAACACAAAATCACTGCTTTTGTTAATCAGTTAAGGAAGCTTTCAAAACAATGTTTCTGATTTCAGTTTTGTTTCTCTCGAGGACCTCAGCTCAATGTCAAATCTACCTGCGAGTAACTGTGTCAGTCCTACCTTATTGTCTTATTTTAAGTATTCCTTCCCCCTGCTCCTCTATTTCCGAAATCTTTATGGCCATCACAAAAAAGAAAAATACAAAACACTCTGTGGATAATTTGTGTAATTAAGGGTTTAGATACACTTCCCTGGTCTTGTAGAAAAGCCCCATTTATTTCTTCTTATTGAGTTTTCGTTTGTGTCGTTTCTGTTTTATTCAATTTTATACTGCAGTTTGTATTCATTACAGGTCAAGAGAGAGAGTCGGAGGGCATCCAATAAAATGCCATGCAGGGTTCAAGCATCTCTGCCAGAGCATTGATCGGAAAGTATTTGCGTGCAATACCATCTAAATGTTCTCGACTCTTCCTCCATCAAAGAAGTCATGGCTCTGTCCTGCCGATAGGGCGGTCTGATCAGAAAATGCTTTTGTGTCATGTTGGTGATCAATTACAAAATAATATATACAGTCATTTAAATTGTTGGAAAACAGCTACAATTTGTGGTGAAACATGTTTGTGTTAATCCCTTAAACCTCACTCACAATTACTGACCCAATGACGGGAAACTAGAACTCAATATAAAGCCTGCAAAGATACCAAATATGTCATGGTGATTTTTGTTTTGTGAAATGATGTACACATTTTTATTTGATAGAATGGGCAGCTATTGTCTTCATTGTGTAAACATTGTATACTTTAGCTTTAATAAAGAGTTGAAACAATCAGCACAGGACAATGCTTATGTATAATACTGTCAGACAATGGGGAATAATAAGATTAAAGAGGAAGGGATCAATATCAATGTAATATCTGTTAAAACCAGTTAGAACCTTCATCATTTATCTGGTCTAGCTCACTTGAAACCTACTTAAATCTGTTTTGGAAAAGAATACAGGGATTTCTCATTTACCTTTCTCTCCATATATACAATTATCTACAATGTTGATACTTTATTTTATTATTTCCCATACAAAATGGATAGAAAAGGGAAGATGAAGTTCCACACTTTTCTTGCAAGAAAGAGGATACTGTCAGTTGGCTCCATGGCCTTATCAGTGTATCTCAGCAGGGAGGCCAGAGCCAATCTACAGCAGCTGGTTTTGTCAGGATCCATGCCACGTTGAGCTTTTGTTTCTTCAGCTTCCCCGGAGAGCTAGCCATGAGCCTGAGAGAAGCGACTGAATGTCAGCCTCTCTGAAAAGACGATCTCACTGGTGTCTCAGCAGGACACTGTTTAAAGAAGTCCCCCCAAGACAGTTGAGCACAAAGCAGCAACACCCTGCCTGAAAGTCGTATGTAGGTAGAGAATTATGCAATTCGGTAGTCTGAAAGGAAGGTGCAGAGGAGATTTTGAGAGCCATAAAATTGAAGCTGATAGTTCATAGAGGTAAAAAAAAAAAAAAAAGTGAGAAATTAAAAATAGTAGGGTATTTTTACACCAAATCAGCCTAGGCTCCCCATCCTCGTCACAAGCTGAGACAGATTTAAAAATGCAACATCTTGGAACTAGCAAAGTGTTTTACAAATTTGGAAAAGGCTACAAAGAGACACGTCCCAGAGGGTGGCTGTCATTTATGTGATATAAAAAAATAAAACATAAAAAGGTTCCTTTGAGGCATGAAAATCGCTGTTCAGGATTTGAAAGGAAGAAGATGGTAATTATCATTTAGATGCAAACAAAATGGCAAACACACATACACGCAGGAGGGTGTGAGTTTCATTAACAGAGACATTTATGTCACAAGGCACTTCTGAATTTTAATAGACAATAAACATAACACAAAAAACAAGAGTGAAGAGTGGTCCCTCTTGAGTGGGTGGTGTATCCCACTACAGAGACACTTGCTGCAGGGCACCAACGTCACCTTAACCAAAGAAGGGTGACATAAATGTTCATGTTCATGATTAGATGAATTCGTACACAAGAGTAAGCATCTTAATTTGTCTGTGAGATTTTTTTCTCATCAGTATAATGCACATTACACAACACAGTGAATTATACGTCCTAGAGACAGCAACCAAAGAAGTTAAAAAAGAGAATCTGAAAAGTGTAGCTAATCTTCAAAGGTTGCTCTGCATTTGGCTTACCTCCCCATTCATTTTCAAAAGAATATGTTGCGCCTTTGCATGTCATAAACCTAATTACCCCTGATGGATGTTAGACAAGTTTCTGACAATAACTAATAACTGTGTTGATCATTTCCCTGAGAGTTTGTTGCTTCCAGTTCCTCCCACACCCAAACCCTACCTTCCATCATGTCTGGGGATGCTTTGACAAAATAAACCCACAACATGCTGATGAATTATTCAAATTTGACTCAGTGATGTATGAAGACAGAGTTGCAAGATAGGGTTAGCATTACTGGATAACCCCTCCCTCCCACCCAGTAAACATCCAGTAAAACAAATTGCCTTCCATAGCCCTCCAGCTCTTGAGCTCCATGTGAGAAGAAGAAATGGAAGCGGCTGCTTACATTATTCTGTTGTTGCAGTCAAAACTGCTGTGCTGCAAAGATGCAGGTGATGGAATTTATCAATTCATAGTCTGGCGGAAAGTGATTTCCAGTTGTTCCAGTAGTTTGTCAATGACAATCTGATCTGTTCAGAGGAACAGGAACACTGTTGTTATGCTTCTCAGAGCAGAATTTCTGTTTTCATGACATATTATTGTGATTTCTATCTGCCTTTTTTTAAATAAAATACTGTTTGTGTTTGGTGCCTGTTAGTGAATGTGCAGGGCTCTAAGGATGACAATATATGCCAGTTGGTAACTTAGTATATTAGTTCAAATCTCTAGCCTCATTGCGATAAAGCAATAAATTATCCTTCCATTTTTCTCCTAGGTATGTGCACCACGCTTAAGTTGCTCAATGTCACAACATACTATACCGTACCATACTTTGCTACGTTGTTTTCACTGATTTAAAAAGCGCCATTTGGTTTGCAAGCAAGGACAACGTGTCATTGTGCCTCATCAAAGTCAAGTTGATGTCACAGTCAACTGAGTGACTCAAGAGCCCCCCCCCCGCTGCCCCCTCGTAGCCTTAGGATTTATGCCGCTTTCTATAAATCGCATTGTTCCCTGTTTAAGTCCGGTCAGCAACCGATGCATGTCTTTTTCCATCTGTCTTTCTCCTCATTTCCTGCCAACTCTCTAATTAGAACATAATTTGCCAAAACAAAAACTTAATTACATGATGACAGGAAGACAAAGCATGTGATTTAGACTTTATTTAGCGTTCAGTTTACTAGCTTTTACAGAATAAAAGTTTCCATTACTTATGTGTTATTATATTATTGGGATATGCCTAAGTTACTAGTTGCAAGTTTGATTTGTGTGGGGAAAAATGATAAAAGAGGAATGGAAGGTTTTTGTTGAAAAACTTGAAACTCATACTTGAGATGCTATTCCTGTTGTAGAGAAACACAGTTGGTATAAGTACAGGTCCTAATTGCAACAGCATGCATAGGATATCTTGAACCAAAAGAATGCCACCAGTCTTGTTCTCTATTATTTTGCATGTATTAAGTATAGTTAGATTTTCATGAATAATTATTTTTAAAACACCATTCAGACAAAAGCATTGGTGGCAACAGCTGTATGGAGAGACACTACATTAGACTCACTTTTTCTTTTGAGACCACATCATAGCTGTCTGCTGCTGCACATTGTCAGGTTGAGAATGACATTAACCCACATCTTTCCAACCAAATCTCCAACTTTTTCACTTCTCACTCCACTCATTTTTAATTCTTCTCCCATTGGTCCCAAACTGTAACTTTATGATTCTCTTTTTCTCGCCCTGTCTCACTCAGGTGCTCCCGGCTGTTGGTCTGAAGATCTCTTAAATATTCATTGCCAGGGAGAGGGGGAAACCGATGAGGAAATTAAAGAATCACACACCGTCAGAAAGAAAGTACACCAGTACATTACCTTGTTGTTAGTGCAGAAAATGACAATAACATTATTTGCAAGTCACTTTTTGGACCAAAATGTATCTTTTAATCAAAATGTCACAGAAGGAAATGTTTAAAACAAGTGTACCACCTTTTATTTATCTATTTTTGTTGTCTTGTCCAGTTGATTCTCATTCCCTACAGATCCCAAGATTGACCAAATGTTTAAAGGTTTGATGGTTGGCCCAGCTAAGCCAGAAACTACACAGTTTGTAGTAGGCCATCTTTATCTATTGATATTTTGGGTGTGGAAATATAATTCTGACTTTACATTTAATGTTAAATCTGGGCTACATAGAGGAATAGATGTATTTTCACAGCTAACAGACACCAGCAACTGTCAATTATACATTTGAACTTGATAAAACACTTTCAAACATTTTGCAATGCATTGTAAAAATAATACAGTGCTAAATTGTTATCTGTAATAGTTGTCAACTATTATATCTACTGTATGCAAAAGGATTCTACTGTGCTTTTAGTACAGACTGCAATGGTCCAAATTTGAAAGTTTAGTATCCAAAACTTAACATATGGTGCATTAAAAAGTATGAATCTGGTCCCATGAGACCCATTATGTGCTTGCTATGGTACATCTGCAAAAGTAAACTTCCTGGTACAAACATGTCCTCTTGAAACTTTATTTTTGAGTGTGCAGCTGCAAGTGCCAGGCTCAACTGTTAGAGTTGGTTCTTCTCCAGGGTTTCTTTCCTTTTGTTAAAATACCAGAGGTTATGAGTATAAAATACGTCAAACGTGTGTTGTTTACAGTGCTGTTGAATCTCCTGCTGTTTTCCAGCTGTGGGCTTATTTTGATGCCAGTGTGACAACACCATTCCCCAGTTGAGATAGATAAAGGTCAGGCGTCCCAATACTGTAAGAATATTTAAGACATGTGAAACAGAAGTGGTTGCTCACTACTGTACATTTACACGCAAACTTACTGATATACACCATGAGCATGATTTTTTCCCATTAAAAATGTTCAATTTAATTTAATCAACACACACATTTCTGAGTAGACATGACTATGGGGGAGGAAAAAAACCATGTAGTAATTGTAGACATTGGTTGTTGCACCTATAAAGCAATAGGGAACTTTATCCCAATGACATATTTGCTATTGTTCTTGAGAGATCTTTATCTTATGCTAAGTTGTTTTTAAACTTTTCATCTTCTAGATTTAATTTATCAGTAGGCCTTCCACTTTGGGAAAAATAATGATATAGAATAACTACATTGATTGGTAAATTCAGTGATAATTACAGTAAGAAATGTAATAGGCACAGTATAAACAGCTGCAGCTGGGTATTACATTACATTATATTTAGTAGACGCTTTTATCCAAAGCAACTTCCAGGATTGGAGATGCCAGGGATTGAACCCAGGATCTCATACATGATTGTATTTTCTCTGTTGAATTTTCTCCTACAAGTCTATTGGAACTGAAATGACCCCACCGTTGACCAAATAAAACACAATGAATCATCTGAATGCTATGAAACACCTTTTCAATATATCTACAACCTTCAGAAGGGGCCTGGTACATCCCGTGCCACCTCATAAGCACATTCTTGATACTGCACCATGAATCATCCTCTCCCTGTTTGCTGCACGTGGCTTCTTGTTCTCTTCTTGCAAACACAATTGTTGGAATAGTCAGAAAGACTATTCTGAAATGAATAGCATTAGTTATTGGCCTTTGTTCCCCTGAAAGTCTGCATCACCCTCTAGCAGCTGGTATACAACATGCAAAGCAAAGGATTTCTGGGAAAGGTAACCTCTGAGGTCTGTTACCTGCTTAAGTGGAAGACTACAATGTCAACCTTTTCCATTATAAAAAGATAAGATTCAGTTGCTCCTGGTTTCATCATACCTCATGTCAGAGAAATTTCTTGTTGAACGCTGCAGGTTACAGCCTCTTTGTCTAGATACCTCTGACAGCTGAGAAGAGTGTCTGCCTTGTTTACTTTATGTAATGCAAGTGAAATGCCTCTTAGATCCATTAACTTGGAGAAACATTTTCAGATCTCATTGCATCAATAACAACTGAGAGCAGACAAACAAACCTGTTAAGATTAACAATCCTGACCACAAAGGGGTCAATCAACCATATGTTAATTGGCCCTATTTTCACGCTCACTAATTTTGCACCTCATTTGTATTGAAGCTTAGAGTCACTGATCAATTATAAAAATGTCAGGATGCATGCGCTCAAATGCACTTTCAACCATGACAGAATATGAGTAAAAAGGAGCCTATCGATTGTGAATTCCAATTAATAATTTACATTTAAACAGACATGTTAATTTCAAATGCCCCTGTTGGTCTGCAGTGGTGCTCTGGTCACTGGGAAATAAAGACATCTCCCCTCAGTGTCTGAGACTCAAGTACAAAGACGTATGAGTGCTACTGAGTATATGGAACTAAACCAATTTCAGGGGCATTTACTCAAACGTCAGATGGTGCCTACTGTATCTGTATCAGGTTTACATGGCCAAGAAGAACCATTATTCATGTTCAGACATCACAGTCAGCTTCCCAGCCAAGACAGCCACTCAATCGGACTGTGCCAGATTATTCTGTAAATATATAACCACATAAAAAAACCTGTGCACCAAAGGAAATCTTGAGACTGAACCTGAATCGTTAAAGCAAAGTGATATGATTAAACATTGTCTGTCAGAATTGTTGTGGTACGTTATCATTAGGCTATCAGGGCACCACAGGAATTATTTGACTTCCAAAGTGTATTATTAAAATGTCAAATGTATAGTGTGCAGCACAGGGGATTTTGAGAACGGTAGATAAAAAATTGATATGTACTATCTGTTTTCTTCCAGTAAAGAATCATACTTCAGAGACTACATGGATTTCAGAGCATTCATGATTAATTAAAAATCCATGATTAATTTGCAAAGATGCAATGACACTGGTTCAACACAACTCTAAAGAATAACCACAGAAAATGATAGTAGGTAGTGAAGTTCCCGTAAGACCAAAATATTCCTCACTGTGAAAGAAAACTGCAACCAAGAGGCAGATTTCTCAACTCTTCAGTGCTTCTGTAAGCTAATTAAAGTTAATGCAATACCACATTGCTTTGCATTCTATTAATTTCCATCACACACTCACAACAGCAACATAAAAGAAGCCACAGGGCACAGTATTGTTGTCTTACACTGTTTCTAGCCCTGAAAGTGTCACAGGCATAACGTGGAAAATAGGACAGCCATTGAATGCTCCTTCAAAATCCACTCAAACAGAAATGACTCACACAGATGCTGTACAAAACGGCAATCTTCTAAAACTTATTTTATGAGCTGTCTCAAATTAAATAAAAAAAGATCTAAATATTCTCCCCAAGAAATGGTTCCACAACCAATTAAGAACAGTTTGCCTCAGTAAGTTATAAGTGGAACAAAGACAATAAAGAGCCCCTTGTTTATGGCTGCGCCATGTTCCTTCCCCACAAAGCTGCACCGAGCTTCACATTCAAGTCCACACAGCTAGAATTGTATTTAATGATTACAGCTCTTTGATACAGTAGCTTGTGAGCCATAAAATATGCTGCAATTAAAACCCACAGCAGCATAGTTGTAATGTGACTCAAAGCATACCAATTCCAATCTGTACAAATCATTACAATTGATTTATGGAGAATGAGTCAGGTGAGAGTTGTGTGTGGAGCATGCCGTTTGTTCTTGGTTTCTGCAAACACCAATGTGCAAGTGTCAGTCTTCAGTTTAGAAGGCTGTATCTGTGCTTTTTTTTTACCAAATAAATTTGGTGTACATTTATGTATGTTATTAAAAAATATGTGTTATAAATAAAAGAAATCAGCACATTGTCAATTATTCAAAATATTGGCTTGTTTTACTTAAATGTTAAATAAACATTTGTTTGTGCACTCAAAAAAATATTACAAATCAGAGTAAAAAAAAAAAGATGGGTACTACGCTAATGTTTGGTTATTATTGTCATCATTACAATAATAACGTACGGTCATGCTTTGAAAAAAACCCCAACAATAATGATTTTAGGTTATAAATGCGAAACGAACAGTTGTCCCATGTTCAAGTCTAATGATAGATTCACCCATCTATCCACCCTGACCTCCTCCCTATGCAGACTGTCACTCAGTAACACCCAACTTCCTCCTTTGTTCACAGCATAATTATTACATTCAAACTGCACATGTATGTGTGGGCCATCTTGAGAGTAGGATAGAGGACAAGGAGGTATGGTGGAAGGGGGAAGGCTGGACAAATGAACAACAAGGCCAGGCTATCTTCTGTAGGTCACAGTGCTATCAACATGAAAGAGAGAGACATGTTTTGGTGCTGTGTGTTGGATGGAATGCAAATGCAGGTTGTGAGGGGTTACATGGTGTCCAGTTTGTCATTTAGTCCTTCTCCACGTTGGGCTGGGAGGTGGGGGGGGGGGAGGCGTTATCAGCAGAGGAAACTGTCTCTTCACGCAGCTGTAAATAAGGCAAGAGTGAGAGTATAAAAAAAGTGCAGGGGTAGGCTTTTCTTGTTTTAGAGACGTAACAGAGTTCCTGTTTAGGTTTGAAGCTCTTATCTGGAATTGAACGTGTACACTTCACTATTGTATGCAAGACCAAAGCACCAGCATCCAGAACTTGCTATGTTGTTGAAAGAAACTGTTCTACCAAATCAGTGACCTACGTAACCTGTCATTTACGTTTGACCTTTTCTTTCCATTTTAGTCTGTTGAGCTATTTATGCTACTGTTAAACATCACAGGCCCTCAGTCAAGCTTTGACAAGCCTCTGTATAGCTCTGTACAGTTGCTTGGAAATATCAGGAGATGCCATGCTTTCCTGACAGGGATCATAGACTGGCATATAGCAGGTCAGACAGAAGGAGCAAGGAAACTGTAGGGTATTATACATTTCAGTTTTATGCAATCTGGGTTAATGCAATCAATCTTTAGTAGTAGTCTAGAGAATGCAGCTCTTTGTGAGTTTTCTTTCTAATTATGTGTCAGTCAAGTGATAAAGGCAGTCTCAATGGAAGCTTGAGTCAGAGCCAGTTAGGTAAATTACACTGCAGTAATTGGTTATTATTCTAGTGCATAAAGGCTTGTGTTTTTGAGTCTTAATTCCATATATTTAGCAATTATTCATTCCCCATCTTCATTGTAGTAATACACAGACACTGCTCATGTCTCATGCTCATGAGCAGTGAGTTATAATAGACAGAATGGGTAAGATCAATGAAGCTGCCCTTAGTTTTAACCTCAAAATAAGTGAATCAGATAATTTGGTCAACTGTTGACTTGTTTAAAAGCTGTAGGATCACTAATGTGGTGAAGTCCACCTACAAAATAAAATACAGGCTGTAAAGGAGTTAGGTTGGCTGTGTCGAAAAGATAAAAACACTTCTTAGCACCTTGTTTTTTGCAGAGATTAAACAAAACATGATATAACATGTACATTTGTGAACTTCAAAAAGTGTCAGTGTCTTATTTTCAGACTGACTTCGTCTTTACTAATCGTAAAAATGTTAACCCCCAATCGATACTAAACCTTAAACCTCACAGTAATACTGGCGGAAGTTCCTTTAATACATTTTTCTCCTCTCTTAAGTTCGTTGAGGTAGAAAGGCTTTTGAATGGTGGGCTGTGTTGCTGCAGTGAACTATGTGCTCTGTAATCATAAAAGAGTCTTTGACTACCACTAATATGAATAACATGTAGAGCCCATATTGTGTTAAACTTAGTTTAACATTGTAATCTTCCAATAATTTGGCTGACTGACTCTGTATTGCCTCGTCATTTCCTTCGTGGCAACCATGTCCTTCTGTCAAAGCCTATCAGCTTTCTTTTGCATTGGCTGTCTCCTTTGGCTGGCTGTACAAATTGAATGGATGCTTTACGCATGCAGACTGATGGCCATGACTGTCTGGATTATTCCTTCACCTTATACAGCTGTGAAGACCTGGGCAGTGCTACTCACATGTATGTCAACTTTGGGGGAATTCACCCCTGCGTGCCTCATCCACGTAATCAAGTGATTTTAAATAGAATATTTACAACACACTTCTTTTGAATAAAGTTTGTCTGAAGTCAACTTTTTTAAGATGAAAACATGATTGAGCAAATAGCAAAGGTCATGTGGATTAGGCTGAAATGGGTTGAGTCAAATATTTATGTATGAGGAGGTTAGATATGACCAAGCACGTTCTTCATTGAAAGGCAGGAAGTTCTTGAATGGGTTTATTCCTATCACTTTTAGAATAACTTATCAAAGGTTTCTTTCATTTGCATTATTTTAGCTGAACAGTTATCCATCATTTAACATATATATAGATAATTGGAGCACTTTCTGGAGAAGACCTGGTCTGATTAGGAGGGATGGCATTCATGCCACTCTGGATGGAGCCGCTCTCATATCTAGAAATCTGGCCGAGTTTATTTGGGGCCCTAAGCCATGACAACTCAGAGTTCAGACCACAGACTTAATACAGTCTCTGGTCCAGACCAGGAGGCAGAGCTGCAGTCCTACACTTCCACCCTAAACTCCACAGAGAGGGTGTCTTGTCCCACGCCACTTAAATTATTTAAATCAAAGTAAACAGGAGGGGAGTTACACATAAAAACCCAATACAAAGTAAAACCACCACTGCAGCAGTACAAAACTTGAACAGAAAAGACTGTCAAAGAGAAAAAAGTGATTGTTACTTACAATTTGAGATTTGTAATAAAAAAATAGAAGTGTAAGAATTACCATGTTTGGTAAGGAAGAGTGCTATACATTTGACTGTGATAAGACTGAGTGCACTGAACTCAGAGTGCACACAGAGTGAACTCAAAAGAAGACGAAAGGTAAACATCACTGTCAGTGCATGTATGTAATATACCACTGTCTCACTAGAGAAGAATGGTGAGAGACGGTGCTTCCCAAGTAACACAAGTGAGGAAGGCATTACCAAATATAGGTACGAGTGTGTGTATGAGATATAAGTTAGAGAATCGTGTTTAATCATTGAGAAACTGGTAAAGGGAGTAGCCCAGCATGGATAATAAAAGGAGAAGCCCCAGAGAGGTGCGAGAGGCGAGGGGATACCTTGGAACTACAAAGGATCGGATACCAGCCAGCCCTAGAGGACCCTGACAGATCAGCAACAACTACTGAGAAGTACTAGGAAGCCAAAGGAAACAAACTGACAAGATTGGATTTAAGGGCGCTTCAGCTCTCCTTGCCATCAGAGAAGGACAACAGTTTGGGACTTTGGACTGAGTTTGGGACTTTTGGACTCCATTGACAGCTCTTCACCTCGGCAGGAGGATCATGGAAGGTTATCGCTGGCTAGGCTAGCGTCTTTTTTCCTACCCAGAGATATATATATTCCAAGATTTAGAGTAGATGAGAGACAAAGAGGTGTTTAATTATTTCATAATTGATTGGATTTTGATTTGAAAAGCTATTGCTAATCCTTGCTTAATTCCTGCAAAAAATATGAAAATGAATATAAAGTAAATTTACTGTTTATTAAGTATTCTAATGACAGTAAAACGTTAAGTCTATGTGTGATCAACATTTTTAAAGGTTCTTAAAGGTTATTCTCTATTTGTCCACAAGTTTGTTAAACAGACCCTGAGGGATTACTGTCCAAGCCATCAAACCATAACCTACCAACTAACCAAGTGCAGAGATCTATACCGGGCGTGTCTGATAGCATACTCCGGCAAACGAGGCTACTCAGTTGGGTGTAATTATCAGAGGAGGCATATATATGTATGTGTGTGTATGTTGTTGTTGCTCACTGTTGTAATGTTTGAATATATGTTTATCTTCTTTCACCTACTTGTACGTATCTAATAGCTACATTTTTGTTTACCTTTGCTCAGCTTTGTTGCCCTTGTTTTTAGCTGCATTTCTATTTCTATATGTTCATTGAGAGCAACAAAAAATCACTCAAATGTGTACACATAATTCTCTGTGAGTTTGTCACTACGATCTACATCTTTCACCTTACATGTAGTACATGTACATGTAGTTTGACCGATTGTTAATATAGAATTATATATATACATATTTATGATTATTATTTATGATTTTTATAAGTATTTTACCTTTATTGGACAATGAGAGCTGCAAAGAGAAACAGGAAAAGCTGGAGAGAGAAAGGGGGTGACATGCAGCAAAGTGCTTGAATTAAACCCAGGCTGCTGCAGTAAGGACTCAGCCTTGATGGTATGTGCTCACTGGGTCACCCCAAATTTAAAAATGTTGATTATAGTGACTTAGTAATTTAATTATGTTGGAGTAAATTCATTAACAGTTCTAAAGTAAATTGCTTTATTAAATTCCAATATATTAAGATAATACTCTCTCTATTTAGGTTGCTTCCAAAGCGACCACTTCATGTACAACTAATTACCACATTTCAGATGTGTAAACCCGACCTGTTCTCATTCCCAGGTCGACCCTTTTTGACGCCCCTCAGTGTCTCATACAAAAGCACAAGATACCCTTTAGCGTCTGTAAGAAATGCACTGGGCTTTCAAACTCTAATGTAAACCCATCCGCTGCAATTTTAGATGCTCAGAGCAACTGCTAAGGGCCGTAAATTCAATCCAATTTTAACCTGACCATGGTGCTATAAGACGCTGTTAGCATCAGTCCCATTAGAGAACTTAGGACATTGGAGTGCTTTATGGATCGGATTTTTGTTTTAGTTATTCTATCATTTTATGTTTTAGGAAACAGGATTTCCAATTAAATATCCTCAGCCACATATTCTTGAAAATATCTAAATTAAATGAGCAACTTTCCATCTTACAAGCACAGGCAATAAATCGCCTTTTGTTAACAGATAGTGGGATATGGATTCAGGTTGTGCTGAGGATTTGATTAACAAAAGACCTTAACTTGGGATGAGGAAAATACTTCTGGGCAGCAGGTCGTTTCTCTACTGGGACTGATGCTCACATCTTAAGCCTTGTTTATGGATGCATAAAGACACATGGATACAGCATCGGAGGCTGAACCCTGTTCATTCCTATGAAAGTTGCTCAGTGGCACATGCAGCCAAAAACTGACTTTTGGGTATAAAATTAGGATCTTCCACATTGTGTGGCCCAAAGAGCAAGCACACTAGCATTTCTTTTAGCCCCGCCTCCCAACTGCTTGGTCTCAGGCTCACTCACATGAATGGCAGTGACATTCATTGTTGCTATGGAAGAATTTATGTGGCAGCAATCTCTGTCCATGATTTCAGAATCAGTTGGTGGTCACCCTGGCCTCTCATGGAACCTGTGTACCTGCTCGGCCGGTCCAGCTTCAAAGGCGTCCATGTTGAAATGAAATGCTCAGTGGGAGTTGCCTAGTTACAAAGGTGCACAACAAAGCACCACAACAACTTGCAGAGCCTTCATGCTTGACGCAAGACACTTGATGACGTCATTTTTGGAGCACAAACCCTTTAGAGAGAGACACTGCATAAATCTCACTTTATAGCACTACAGTCAGTTTAAATTTGGATTGAATTGACGGTCGAAGCAGTTGCTCTGAGTGTCTAATATTGCCCCGGATGGGTTTACATTGGAGTTAATTGAAAGCCTGGTGTTTTAAATCTGTATGAGACGCAGAGGGGTGTGACAAAGCGACAGTATTTGACGACATAGGAATGACACCAGGCTGGTAAAACCAACATCCTTTTTTCAAAAGGTTCTAGCATAGCATCAACACTATACGTGTCTATAGACTGCATGGTCTTTCTATTCGGAAAATAAGAAGATGCAAAAGCATTTCATCAAGTCATTTTTAAAAGGCTCATTCAGATGTTTAATAAGAGCTGTGGAACTTCATTGCTTATCTTCTCTGATTTTGTAGAGGCATAAAAGCTTTCTAGTGTCCAAACCATTATCATGTGTTTCCAATATGGGAAGACAGTCGCATTCCTGAGAAAAATATAATTAATCTTTGGATTAAATTTAATTACTCAACAAACTACAATTAAACAAACTACAATTATTAGCAATATAAAAATACTATTAATGAAGCCAGAAAATGTTTTGCTCTTGGGAGCAGATTTGGAATTGCACCAAATGCAAAAGCAGCATATTCTGGGATTACAGGAATATAAATACATTGAAAAATTAAATTTCAAATATCTGACTACTCAGTTATAATGCCCTCAGCATATACGTATTCTCATCCCTTGGTATACTGTCCCTAAAGGTGATGATAATGATAATGATGATGATGATGATGATGAGGAGGAGGAGGAGGAGGAGGAGGAGGAGGAGAAGGAGGGGGGAGAGGAGGAGGGATATCACCAGTTAATAACCCAGAATGTACCGGGACCCCTTCACCAGCGCAGCCGCGTCGTGATGACTGTCCGTGGGCACAGCTGCAGCCCTGTGACGCTTGACATTTCCTCCATCCAGTAGCGGTGTGAAGCTGGGGCTTTGGCACCAACAGTCACACACGCTCTCACACACTCAGAACGGCTTTCTCTCTGGCGCGTACTTTGCTCTTTGCACCGACATACTGCTCTGAGGCGTCTCCTTTCTTCCATTTGGGGATTTGAAACTTGAGGGACTTTACCGTCGCAGAAAGAGAACAAAAGACCGAAGGGTAGTGTTGTTGCGGTGCTTGTAGCGGCAGGCTGGGTGTCTTCCTACAGAGCGCACAGCGGTGCTGCTGGACCAGCCGTGAACGCACCAAGTCCCGTCCCACATTTTACCCCCCGGTGTCCCGCACACGGCAAACATGATTCTTCTCGGGATTGTGCTTGTTCTTTTCTTCTCAGGTACGTTCAGTGATTTGATTATTATAATTGAAGAGAGAAGTCTTTGTGGTGAAACACTTGAACAAAACAGGCTTTGTCTAGATGGTCCTTGACTCGCAAGTTAGAGGGAGATGAGGATGGAGAGTGGAAAGTCACACTTCATTATAGCCTCATATTTTGCTTCAAGTAAAGGGAGAAATTCTGCCTCTTTTTGTTATCTGCTTCCATTAGCCTCCTCCGAGGTGCAGCTTTTTGGCGGGTTTGGTCAATTTCACGGTCTTGGAGCCACGGGGATGTAAAGAAGTGTTTCTTTTTCCTCCCAACTTTTCAGCAGAGTGAAAAATCACACGGTCCTTACTGACTATTTAAATCTTTTCTCAATAGTTTTTGGCTTTGGTGCTCTGTGTTTATCCTGAGTTTATCAAGACAATAAATCTCTCAGCTCTCTTCCCGTCCTGCACGCCACTAGGCTACGCCCTTCCAGCTCCAAGCCCCGGACTGAAACTTTAAAACGAGGACTGAACCTAGACACATGCTGACTGGCCATAGCTAACAAAACCACAGCAAGGCAGGGCTGTGTCTTATTGATTGGGTCCCAGCTGTGTGGCAAGAATGATTACTTTATAGTTTTATGGATGTATAGAAGCTCAAATAATCCTCTGATTTGTCAGAATATAATACAAAAATAACATTTTACATGTACAATGTTTTAAAATACAGTGTTAAAAATTTTATGCCATATTTTGACATTTGCAGAGGCATGAAAAGCATTTTATTAACATATTAAAAGAAATATTTCGAGCTAAAACAAAACCCCCCAAACAAACAAAAAATGGTAACTTTTAAGGAGCAGAATCTTCATTATACATATAAAATGGCACAATGCCTTCATTATAAACATTAACATTTCCCCAAATGGCGGATTGAGAGGAAGGTGAATGGAATGAGTAACTTTAATTCAAAACAACAGAATTTGATCCTCCGTAGTTTGCAGTGATGCCCCAAATGTAGCACCTCAGTGAGTTGATTGCAGGTGTCCAAGACAAAGGCAAAGGTTCAGGCATGACATTCATTGATTTTAGGGACCCATATTTTGTATGGCTGAAGACTAACTGACAATTAAGGGTTTTGGGAGTTTATTTTTTTACAGGATATTTTCCCATAGTGCCTACAGTTTTTACACTGTTACGGATCTCTTCTCATCTCCAGAGATACTTTTTCTTTGATTATTGTCATAGACTAAGTCTGGTTTTGGACAAACACTAGACACAAGTGTCTCTTTTTTCCATTGATTGTTTTCTAGTTCCTCCGTCATGTATACAAATCGCCCTGATTATGGGCATGGTTTTAGCTAAAAAGGATATTGAGCCATTGAAAACTCCAACTGGATTCCATAAAAAGTTGCATAAATTATTTTTTTTCACTTTTCTCAAAAAGTTTAAACAGTTTTTTACATTTGCAGGGCTGAATACAGTCTCATTTTGTCACTGTCGCTTTTTGATGATCGCTCTGTAATAAATGAAGTAACTGTTGGGTGTGAGATATATAGAGATATTGTCCTGATGATGATCTTGTGTGTTTTGTGTAAGGGTGTGTCAGGAGTGTGTGGGCACTAAAAGATCATAAATGAAAAGAAAACAGAAAGAAAAAAGCTTTTTTACAGCATCATAAACATACATAAACAATTTCTGTAAAGGGTTGTTTAGCAGAGTAGTGGGTTGTGGTTAAGCCTCAAACACTAAAGCATTTCCTGGTATTATATGGCAGTGTTAGTCAAAGAGGGGAGATTTAGCATCAAAGAAAACAAGACTCAAGTCAAGGTCGGACTGTCCATGGTTCTTTATTAGAGATACATACATACAGATAGTATGTATGGAACATTGTGTTTCATAGTCCAGCTTTGGTAGATCTGCTCTGTACAGGGTGTCCTCTGACGTTGGAAGTGATCTTGGCTTAACAGAATGTGAACAAACTGCGAAATACCTGTACCAAAATCATAAATGTTGAGGAAACAAAAGTCTAAACGGCCCAAGTCAGTGGGCCAAAATCCTTTCTAGTCACCTGCAACAAAGAGGTTAGGCAAAACAAGAAAAAACTAAGCAAAAGCTGACGTGTTATTGTAAATTTTTTTACATTTATTATCAATGTATATGCATACATTATGTTAAATCAGTAAGGTAGGAGATGTGCAAATATTTTAAAACTTGAATTTTCTTACACTGCATTAGTTGGACATGTGTTTTTAATGTTTTTGTTTGTTTAATCTCTGTTTTTGTCATGTAGTAGTTACTCTGGAGCAATGACGATTATATCAGTGGATCCCAATCTTCTTTGTCAAGTACCCCTTTATCATCATTGTTCAACAGTATTTCACTACAGTGGTTGTGGCTGATGTTTGTCTGTATGTGATTCAACATAAGACATACAGGACTTATTGATGTTTAGTTCTGTTTTTTTGTTGGGATACTTTTGCTTCAGCTTGCAGTTGTACTTGTTTTACTTGGAGTGGCAGAAACTGGAAGCTTTAATCATTTATCTATTACTTGGATAGCTACTTTTCATGCGCTCACAATGGCAGGTGTTACAGTGCACTCAGGCCGGTGGAAGACTGAGGCATGTCCTTTGCAGTCAGACTACTGTAGTTGGTAGGTTGTTGTAACAATAAATATACTAAAGATCAGTGTCACACCAATTTGAAAGCACAATTGTCTGTTTATGTTCCTCCTAAACACACATGAACAAGTTATATCAAATAATAATCTCTACTTTTTAAATTTTTCTAATAAACTGAGCTACTCCACAGCCCTGCCTAGTACCCCCCAGAAACAGCAGAAGTGCCCCCTGGTTGGGGATCAGTGAATGATATCACTGCTGTAGCAGGTATAATGATATTTCCTCACAGTGGCTTTATGTAAGTGTGGTCTGTACTGCAGCACAGCCCTGCTGTGTTCATTAGCCGTGTTAATGATTGTCCAGCTTGAAGTGACACTGTAATGTTGAGTGACAGGCTCATATATCTCCGTGTGTCTGTGCCTCAGGTTTACCCTCCCTTCCCCCGTCTCTCTCTCCTTCCCTCGAGGCTTTCAGGTCATGTCTGATTTTCCTTTTTTTCAATCTCAATCTAAATTCCCCCTCGGATTCAGCGAGTCAGAATAAATTGTTCAAGTCGTTCAATGAGGAAGTGCAGTCAACCGACGCCGGTGTGCAAACACATTTGGAGCGGCGGTGGTTGACGTCTTATCGGTGCACGGACAGGTATGCATGTTTGTGTGTATTTTTAGAGGTGGGAGGGTGCGTGACAGGGCTCATTTTCCAAGACGCCACTAGTGGGTTTTTGAAGACCTATACTGATACCCATACTTTGGGAGTGAAGCTGCCCACAGGGAATACTTACCACCTCTTTTACGTCATAACCCCCTAACCAACAGTTTTTCTTTTTTGAATCCACTTAAAGGCCTTGAAAATCTTCCTCAATCAGCAGCTTACTCTGAGATTGAAGATCAATTGAAATGAAGAGATTTTTGTTTGTGGTGTTTTGTCTGTGTTCTTCTCACTGGTTTGAAGGGGGTGGGGCTCTGTTACGTAAGGTATTACCATGCACCAATCAGAAATTATCATACAAACTACAGCTACATCTTCACAAAAGATTTGATTGTGGAAGCTTGGTATGTAGCCTACTGGCTAGGATAATAAGTACTACTGTGGCTGGCGAGCTAACTGCCAACACGCTACAGGAGCTGGACTAGCCTAATAAGTCCCAACAGCCCTCTGAGCTTCTATCTGTCTTCTGTTCTGTTTACTCCACCCTGGTATTTTGTTCACTGTTGTAAACCTTTTCATTCAATAAAAAGTAATAATAATAGCTCTCCGAGCTAACAAGTTAGCAAGCTAACTGGACATTAAGTTTATTTAATAGAAATATTTGTTCTATTGACTCCTGTCTCATAACTGTCTGCAAATCATTGCTTTTTTGTGGTGCAGTTTATAGGCAGAGGAGTTCAAATAAAAGTGAATGATGCCTCACACCACGCTAATAATGTACAATAGCTTTCTCCACTTTGAACTTGCCAGCTGTCTGTTCTCTCAAAGGTCAGCACTGTCAAGACAGCTTGTCATTGGTCAGTGGCACAAATTTGCTGTTCAAAGTTCACCAAAGTTAACATTTAAATTGTAGGAATCACAGCAATTCTTTTTGAAATGATTGAATTTGCCAAGAAAGTTCTGTTTTAAACGCTGTTGTAACCAAGCCTTTAGAGTCGACAAAGCTCTGGAGGAGCTCTGAACTATCCTTCATGTAAAAAATTGATAATATGCCGCTTTTAATAAATGTATAACATCGGCAAACTGATTAATTAATACATATACAGTATTACATTGCTCTAACTTCAGACATTACCTTATCTAAACACACTGTTTATAGCACACAAAACATACACACACACACACTCACACACACACACAAACACACAGGTGTCAGGTGTAAAATGTAGACTGTAGGCTATCCCACCGTGCTAACACACCTATTACTGATGATTCGAAAGAAACTGCAGGGGTGAATGCTTTGAACAACAGGAGTCCTTCCAGTAGGCAGAGAGAAAAAAAGAGAAAATGTCTTATCTGTATTGATCTCCAGTGACAGATGATGACGTCTATGAAGAGCAATGAGGTCTGAGAAATGAGCATCATAAACCTGCTTTGATGATAAGTGTAAAAAGCTGCTTGGAATAGGAGAGGCCATCATCCCGGGTCAGCGGAGAGCGAGAGAGAGTGAGCAAGAGAGAGTCAGGGAAAGGGAGAGATGAAAAGGATTAGAAGTGTGTGAGGTGAATAAACTTGGTGAAAAAAGTGAGGGAAATCTATCTTCCTTCTTCTGTCACATTTAATGAAAAATGATCAACTTACCTGGCCTCCATCCACCTGGTTCCATCTGATCTGGATGCAGAGGTGTGTGTGTGGTGTCTGTGCATATGTGAGTGTGTGTGCGTGTGTGTGTGTGTGTGATAGCGTTCTTCTCAAAAGGAATGGTGTATCCAAGGGGTAGTTTGGAGGTCTTCTGTGTGTTTTGTTGATAACTGGGATTTGGAACTCAAACACAGGGGCGGCAGATGGTGTGTTGGCTTCTGCTTCCAAGGCTGTTTCTGTGTGTGTGTGTCAAGTGTATGAACAGGCGGATTAAGTGCTGTGTGTGTGTATGTGTGTTGGTTGGTGTGTCCTTACTCAAACTCAGTGTCAGACACGAGTCGGTGGTCCCTGAAGGTACCACTGCTCTCTGTGGTCAGAGCCTGTGCTGATCCCAGGTCAGCCATGGCCTGACCTCAGGCCCATCTGCTATTATAATGACAGATGTGTCATACAGTGGCGTCTGATCTGTGGCTGGACCCACAATCCCCAGTTAGTATTTCTAACAGACTGCGCTCCCTGTTCGCAGGAGGACCTCCTAACAACCTAAATATATTTGGAAACACACCGACATCAAATGTGTTTTTTTTTTGTCTAACAGTAGGAGTTAGACAAGCACAAAACCATGTGATATGAAGGGGTCTGAGGCATGGAAGTAATAATCATAATAATATAATAATAATCAAGTCAGAAGTTCACTGAAAAGTGACTCTGGCCTGACACAGCCATACTACAACGTTTAATAATCTAATTGAAAACTTTGTAATTAACAGAAGTCATAAAAGTACAAGTCAGAATGATCAAAAGGTCTGAAAAGTTAGATGAAATAAACAGAATATAAAATTAAGTTCTGAACATGTATGGGAATTGTAACAATTATTAAAATCTTAAATAGGGCAACCTGGAGGCTTGGGGATTTAGCACACTAAAGGCTCAAATATGATTGAAAATAACTATTTCTGATGATGTATTGTCTGACCATGTCTAAAAGATGAAGTGTTTATAGCTGCTCTGAAGGTGGCGTGAAAAGCATTAATCATTTAAATATAATCTAGAATTAGATTAATCAAATCTAAGGTAATTTTATTATTTTGTGACCAAGACCAAAAGTGCTTAGGATACCTAGAGGCTGTTCATTACACCTGTTCCTCCCTACATTTCCAACAGACATGAACAAATTTGTTGCTGATGGAGCTTTACAAATAGTGGAGTGAAAATGTGGCATTTGTCCTGAGGGCTGCGGTAGCAAAAGATCATAGGATCATTAAAATCACAAAGGTTATCTTGCGGGGATCATGAATGTGCTTTATAAATTTCATGTCAATCTGTTTATTAACTTATGAGATCTCTTCAGCGGAAAGTATAACATTTGTCCTGGGGGTGGCACTAAATGTAAGCTAACACAGTGTCCAAAATACAAAGGGTTCATCCTCTGGTGAGCATAAATGTGGTCTGTATATTTCAAGTCAGTCTACTTATTAGATTTAGATTTGTCTAGTGTATGAGTGGATATTTTGCCATTAGAGAAAAGATGAAGTGGGGAAAATCATTGGAAATCATCCTTTTGGGACCATAAATATTTCAAGCTCTGATTCGACAGTAATTTTCTCATATTACCACCATAGCGTCACATGACACAGTTGTTTTTTAGCAACGTGTCTCAAAAACATTGTTTTTCTTCAAATCAAGCACAACTGGGTTTCCCTCCCACATGTCAGAAGACATTTGACCCTTTCTCAGTTTCCACATGTTGCACCGCTGCTGCCTTTTGAATCTTTGAGCAGTGGTGGGCTTTGTCAGCAAATTTGTTGAAGTTCAATTCACGGCGATTGGCATCCTGTTGTGCCTCCAGTTTGCCTCCGGTTTGTATGTGTGAATAGAGCATTTCCGTGTGTCTATAAACCTGACATCTTAACCCCAACAGTTACCTGTAGGCCTCAACTGACTCACTATTTTCTAGCCATTTTCTTGAAAAAACTACAGACTGATGCCGACTTTTCCAAAACACCAGGACTGGAGGAAGCAGCTCTTTTTAATACACAATAACATGGCAGGAGTTCCTTTGCAAAATGTAAAGAAAAATGGGAGGCATTCATCACTGTCTAAGACCTTTGCAACCATTCAGACATACGCCATTATTTTGGTCTTTGATCACAATTACACTAATTATAGCTCCTCTATTACCTCCGTTTTTCATAAACAAGGAAGTGAGGTAAATGACAATGTAAATGCTTAGTGATTCAGTGTCTGAGTGTCTGTAAAATGTGATTAGAAATTTGCAGGTGACACACTGACTTTTGTACAAATTATTGTGGTTAATTTAGGAGGGGGAAGAGTGCTGGATGCAAGTGGCAAAGAGGGGAACCAAAGTTCAGCCCATATTATTGATTTTCTGTAAATCGCTTCACATGCTTTTGCTCCCAAAATTTTTTTATTAGATTGGTTGACCTACCCTAGTGCTGCTGAACTAATTTTACCAATATGATGAAGTTTTTGCTCTGTTAAAAGGTCACTCAGACTCCAATTACTGGCTCTCAACTTAAGCTTTTAAAAAATACAGAATAAAGAGTCAAAGTCCATGCAGCAATCCTCTAATCACAGGCTGCAAACACACAATCTGTCTTCAATCCGTTCATGTCAGTCTCTCCAGTATGAGTCCCTCAAACTTCAGCCATCAGCCATGAATGGAACCTTATCTTGCCATCAATGAAAGCTGCTCCATTGCTGCATGGCTTTCATGTGGCATTAAGGTTGGAGCATCCGAGATGATGCTAAATTCTCAATGGACACATGTAATGCAATTAAACTAGGTCGATATTGCTTGTTCTCTGGTTTTCTAAGGAAATCATAAGACTAGCTGTGATTTTTTACACTTTTTTAATAGATATTCTTTATATCATCATACACAGATTTGAACTGTATCTCCTTCATCCCCCAAGAAAGACACTAACAGTAAGAAGAAGAAAACTTGGAGTGGATTTTAAATTCCAAGGTATTTCCAAGGTCGTGAATGAAATTGCACGCATAAATTAGAGACTTGGTCGGAAGAGAACCTTACTGAGGAAATCGTGTGATAAGGTTGAATGCTCCAGAAAAAGCTAGTAGGTGGACCTAGAGTTGGAATTGTTTTGTTGAATAAAAAATTACTTGTTTATTAATAGGGCAATAAGGCAACAGGGCATGGAGCAGAGCAGATTGACTCTGCAAACAACCCTTGCTAAAGTAAAAGCTATGGCCTGTTGTGCTTAAATTAGATATTTAAATTGTTTCACATTCAAATTATAGTACATTTCAAATAACAATAATGACAGCCGCTGACCATATAATTTCAAAGTGACCGTGACCGTGTTGGATACTACACTCTTAATCTCACATTGCTAGTAAGTCAAAGGCAACTGGATCTGCTGTACATTCAAGATGTCTGAAAAAGCTTGATTTCAAAAATCGACTTCACAGTACAGTGAAGTGCTAATGAATAATTAAACTAGCTTCCTGTTCCAACCAACCAGAATCCATGGGATTATGTCTGAATTTAGTACTCATTAGGTGTTTTCAGACCAAACAGTTCTGGAGACTCCCTGAGAGGAACTGTCCACTGGGGAACTCACTTACTTTACTTAAAAACAATTGTTCCCAGTTCCCAGCAAACATACACTGAACAAAAAAATAACCGCAACTCTTTAGTTTTTGCTCCAATTTCACATGAGCTGAACTCAAAGAGCTAAAACTTTTTCTACATACACAAAAGGTCTATTTCTTTCAAATATTGTTCACACAATTGTCTAAATTCGTGTCTAAACAGGTGTGCCTTAGGCTGGCCACAATAAAAGGCCGCTCTAAAATGTGCAGTTTTATCACACAGCACGATGCCACAGATGTCGCAAGTTTTAAGAGAGCGTGCAATTGGCATGCTGAATGCAGGAATGTCCACCAGAGCTGTTGCATGTGAATTGAATGTTAATTTCTCTACCATAAGCCGTCTCCAAAGGTGTTTCAGATTTATTGTATTTTGTATTGTTATTTGGCAGTACATCCAACCGGCCTCACAACCACAGACCACGTGTAACCACACCAGCCCAGGACCTCCACATCCAGCATCTTCACCTCCAAG
>JAVQJD010095606.1:0-19269 GCA_036023655.1 Nannoperca australis | reverse complement strand
GTGTGTGTGTGTGTGTGTGTGTGTGTGTGTGTGTGTGTGTGTGTGTGTGTGTGTGTGTGTGTGTGTGTGTGTGTGTGTGTGTGTGTGTGTGTGTGTGTGTGTGTGCGCGCGCTTTAAGGCTTTTGGGATTCACCATGCGGGTGCCGTATGTCTAGTTTGCAGACGAATCAAATGCAGTCAGTGTGAGTAGAAGCTAAAGTATTTACACAAACAATGTTGCTGGTTTTAGTGCTTAGTGGTAGAGATGGCCTGTTGCTCGCCATTAGTTTTGCATTATTCTAACTGCTTGACTTACACAGCAGTTTACTGCACACAGTTTAAAGGAAATGCTTAAGGATAAATTGAAAGCTGTAAGAATCTTCGAACATATCTGCCTTTCACATTACAATACAATTTCACATTACAAGTAGCATTACCAACTTGAATTTTAAAGAAGTACAGTGCTCTATAAAATACATGTTTTTGTTGACCATACTGTCCATCATGGCCAACTTCTCTATGAAAGAGCCATGTGAATGAGTGTCAGGTCAATGATAATGTACTGTGTGACTTAAAGACGCCTCGTAGTCCTTTACTGTCCGTTTAGTTTAGTTTAGACAAGCTTACTGAATTGCAATCTGTCCGCAAGGATTTTGATGAAATCTTGTCTGTCAAAACTCTACCCTCATTATGGATGTACAGTATCAGCTTTTACTCAGTTTGTTGTATTGACCAGGGTCCTTAAAAATCCCTGTACACCTAGTAATTGTTTTAGAATCTGTTGTGCCCTTGTTGTATAGCCATCCAAACTGCACACACAGATGCAAATGGAGGCATGTAGCCGATAAGAAAATACTAATTGTAGCCCAGTCAGATTTGCTCTGGGAGAATGAGCCATTAATAGATTTTTGTGGCACACTGAGAACAGAATCGCAGAGTTGTAGAGATTGGCCAATCAAAACTCTCATCTTTCCTGCACTTTCTGGCAGTCTCATGCTTTGATCTCTATTTTCCCTTTTAATTGTTTGTGACCTTCTCTATCTATCTCTGTGCTTTATTGAACATACACATCAAAATGTTGTTGAGTTTCAGGTAGAGCTTCTGCCCTTGACATAATACATTGAATGAAGATGTAATGATTTCACACATGATTTTGTTGTTTAGATTTATTTTGCACACTATTTGTTTTGACTTTCTGCGGTATGTAATTATGTGTACGCAGGTTGGAACCCTGCGATTCTGTGGCAGCACGGAGTTCTCTGGAGGCCTCTGGGCCGGCGTGCAGCTCGACAAACCAGAGGGGAAGAACGATGGCTCTGTAGCGGGCGTTCAGTATTTCACCTGTCGAATGAAACATGGTAGGTCGTGACACAGCCCGGCACTTAAAGATCAAACACATTGACTCACCCACCTGCTCTATCAATTACTTCCACCATTATTGACTTTATAGGACTTAATTGGTCCTATCAAGTTTTCAGTGGTATCTTATCTAATCCCAAGAAATTAGATTTCTTTTTTTTGGTCAATTGTCAGTAAATTTTATGTGTTCAAATTAGCATATGCAACGTGCCTTTGTATATAGTTCAAATCATTTTCCTATGCTTTTTTGTTCTCTCTCCAGGAATCTTTGCTCCCCTCTCTAAGATAAGCAAACCTTTTGAAAGACATAAGACCAGCACCACAAAGACTTCTACACCCATACGCCCCCCTCGTCGCATTGACCTGTCCCGCATCACCTCTAAGATAAACACAGGTAAAGAAATTGCATGCAGCTCATAACACTTGTGAAGATTACTGGTTAATATATAAAAAGGATACTATGATAGAAAATCTGAGTGAGCTATGGATGGTTGCTCTACCTTGCTCTATTGGGTGAATTAACATAGCAAGTCAGCGTGAGACTGACTTGAAGTTTTCGGAAGAATGGGTTTGCCTGATTAGTTTTGGCACAAAGTACTGTAAATAATATAAGACTTAAAATTATCAAGTCATAACAAATTATGATGGCAGTAAAACTGAAGAGCCTGTAGGGCCGTGCAAAATGTGTGAGCTTTTGTGAACACGGGTGAAATGGATATCACAGGGTCAACGGTTTCCTCATGTCACAAGTAATCATGTACAGTCCCCTGTTGGAGACCACTGGATACATTATTAAACACCACGTATATCCTATAAAGTAGAAAAAGAACTGCATAAACCCCAGAGAAACACAAACTATATTAGTCCGATGAATGGCTCCCTAATATTGGCACAGTTCAAGAAATAATTCTTCAAGAGCACTCACTCGCTTTGGGACATAAACCTAAGTACTAGCATTAATAGAGGCGTGTACTTATTCATTACCTTGGGAATCTTGTGCTGAAAAGGACTAAAAGTGTTTTTCTGGGTTGGTAATAGGCCCTCATTCTCCACTAACTGCATTACAACAGGGTCCACATCCTGTGTGATATTCTGGTGATCCCCATCCACCCCTCTCCTTCTGCTATATAACTAATAGCATCATCATGTATAATAACATATACTATTTGCAAAACGCTGTTTAATTCCTCTAAACTAGGAATTGTCAGTAGAATATACTTCACTTCTGAAGCATGGAGGATCCAGGGGGAGACACTCCCCTGAGACCAATAAAGGTAAACAATTGAGGACAGTCTCAAAGCTTGCAATCCAATCCTCTAAATATCCCCTCTCTGTGACTACTCAAACTAAATGTGTTTTTAGCCTCCAGTTTATGGCGAGAGAAGGTCAACCAGCTTGTGAAATATGATTATTGCAGGTTACTTCAATGATCGCATTGCATTGTTACTTCACCAAACCAAAGAGGGGGGGCTTAGTGAGGGTTAAAAACAGAGACAAGAGAGGGTGTCATAGTCTGCATATAATAACTTAGCTGAGGGGGCATACAGTGACAACAGTAATATGCATGAAAACCCTTGCTGTGTAATGTGTGCTTTGTAATTAATTGTTGCATGTTGCATTACTTTGACCTTACATTATCTCCTAGTTAGTCAGTTAGATATACAGGAACAGTATGTCCAGTCTTCACCTCTCAGGGGAAACCCTAACAGTATTGCAGCAAGTACATCAGTGAGCAGCAACATCTTCAAATGTGCTTTGCTATATATACTATTCATCTGGCAAGTAAAAAAGTCAAAAATGGATGGACTATGTATCTACTTTATCACATATGTAAACGTAAAGAGTATTAAGTCTAGTAAAAGCAAATGTGTTGGAAACTCAATCATTATAATATGATGATACCAAAATGGTAATGCCTGTACTGTACTTCATGCTGACACAGTGGGCTTTTGGCCTGCTACGGAGGGACTGAGTCACTCCATGGTTCCCAGACTCTTTTGCCAAAAACAGGCTTTCTCAACTTTCCTAGCTTGTATGAGCCATGTCACTGCGTTGCAGGATTTATTGCATCTGGACTTTCATATTAATCTTCCTCGAATGCTTTGAAAAGCGAATTCTGAACCAGTGCCAAAGGACAATGCATGAATTAGACTGCTGACAAGACCTTGCACTCAGTCCTTGGATGCCCATATGCTCAGCTCCTGACTAATGTCTTCTCATAATGTAGTCCAGTCACCTCAGAACTTTGTAGAAACCTTGTCTTGGTAGGTTTTTGTGCTTCTTGCACAGGGTCTACAGCTGTATTGTGGTGGTGTAATATTCAAAGGTTTGGAAAGCAGATTGATGTGGACGTGACTGCAATAGCGGACGTCAGAGTGGCCTATGGAATTCGGTGATTGATAGTCCAATTAAGCAGGGTTTAATAACTAGGGCATAGACAGGCTCAATAGCCTGGCAGCCATTCATTACACGGTGTATGTGAGTGTGTGGCATGCAATGCATGTGAGGGCGTGTGTCAGCACCTGCATACATCCCAGGAACCAGACTAATTTATGACCAAACACTTCAGGGCCTTGGTCAGCCATTTACAGCCTCTCTGAGCCACCTGTGTTTTAGCTTCCCATTGGATCAGCAGTACATATCGCTTGCTCATGTGTATTTACAGATTGAATAGGATTTTGGAACTATCTTGTCTCGCTAACCAGGAGAGACAGACACAGTGGAATGCCAGGCTGGCCCCTATTAGAGTGTGTCAACTGTAGCTCAGACCTCAAAGGGCGATGAGAACATAGACAACGTTCACAGAGCACCACTGCTTGGTTCAGAAAGCTTCAGTCTGTCACTTGAAGCAACAGTCAATATGTGGAAGGATAGATGGAGCCAGGAGGGGTCCCTGCAAGCTAAAGGTCAAGTGACAAGAAATGTTTGGTATTCTGAGTTGAAATGTAGTCTTCTCTTTGGAGTTCAAAGGAAAGGCACAACTGCCTCTGAGGGGAACGTTTCCCAGCTCTCTAAATGTGAACTGAAATGGCAATCAATATGTAGCAGGCTGATTTGAGATTTTTGAAATGCCTTTTCAATGTGCAATATAAAGTTTAAACTTAGTGACATATTAATGAGTTGAGTGTAGTGTGGCAGATTTACGTATGAATTGAATCCTCATTAGAGATGTTTTTTTTTCCTTAAATCTGTTTAGACACATCAAGGTTGGTTTTATTGCCTATTAACGAACAGACTCAAAAAGGCTTGTCAGTTTAATGGTAGATTTAATTTAAGTCAACACACAATTTAAAATGCTTGAAGTTGTTAAGTTTTGGTGCTATAAAATAATTAAAGAACATAATTATGTTTACTTCTGCAAGAAACGTTCCTCATTGTGTGCTGTATGAGCAGGTAACAAAATGTAATTCAAAGTTTCTTTTTGTTCTTTTGTATTCACTGTCATTAGGGCTTTTGTGTGCATGTAACTGCTTGTCTCAGCATATTTAAATGTTTTTATTGTGTGTTGGCATGTAAGATAGTCTTAGTTCAATCAAGAAAAATTGCCTTCTTGTTTCATTGCGACTCGACTCCTTTTTATTTGCATTTTCCCCACTTTGTTCCGGCTCTTGTTTGATCTTTCAGTGTAGCTTCTTTGTCTCGGTCTTTACTTTTGCCACTCTTCGAGTGCCACACTGAGCGTCTTCTTACTTTCCTTGTTTGTAATTCTTTTGTTTCTCTAAACTTGATGAGCTTTTTAAAGTCCTTCTCTGCATATTGTATTTACATGCAAACCACTCCACTTATGTTCATAATATTTAAGTCTTTCAACAGATACACCATAGCAACTATAGAAATTATATTGACAGGCTGCACAATGTAATGGCTATAAAATAATTGCACCATTGGCGTTTAGACTGGTTTTCCATAGCCTTGCTTTTACTGTGCAGTTCTGTCTGCCCCTGGATTTGATCTGCTGGGGGAAAAGAAGGCACAGTTTACAGCACAAAGGAAGTGTGTCAACCGTTGCACTGCACAACCAATACAGAAGAGGAATAGGGCTTTTATTTTCCGGAAGCTATTGGTAGTTGTCTTCAGGTAGCGTAAATGATGGACAGTGGATCATCCGGATTAACTGAAGGAGAGTGATAAAAAACGAGAGTGAACCTCGAAATGGTATCCACACGATGGAGAGAGCTGTGGGACTTTTCAAACAGACTACTGGGTGTTTTACTCTGCCTCTATCGAAGCACTGAGTTTTCTTCGTTATTTCTTGCTTTGGACCAGCCTGGCTACTGTCCAAAACTCTACTGCTAGCAGCCAGAAAACAAACCAATTTTATTTATACAGCACCAAATCGTAACAGAAGTTTTCCCAGGGCACTATAGAGTAGGTCTAAACCGTAACGTTACTCTTTACAGTATTATTTACAGAAACCCAACCATTTCCACTATGAGCAAGCACTAGACGACAGTGTTTTCTTCGACTTCCACCTCCACCCCTACACCAACCCGTACACTCAAACTATGTTATTACTCAATATAAAATTATGGCAATTTCACTTGATCTCTTCTATGAACATGCGGCTTTCTTCTCTTTTATTTCCAAAGAGGTGTTGATCATTTCTTCATGGAAAATTGGAAACCAATGCAGTGTGTCCTGTGTTGTTAGTAGTAGTGTTAAGGTTTATCTCCATCTGTCAAAAAAATCCTTGATAATCAAAAAAGTCCACCTGGTCCCAATCAGGACACAGAGGGAGAAGCCTCAGTGACAAAGACAGGTACTGCAGTTACAGCTGAGTGCATTTTAATGTACCATGAATCAGAACATGTGTGGGAGTGAGTCTGCAGTATAACCTCTTTTTGATTAGAACTGTGGAACTTATTCAGATCTTAGTTCCACACACTCCTGATCATCACCTGGCTCTGATCATTTGTGCACCTTAATACTTGAATTCAACATCATAATTTATCTGTGGGTAGTTCAACAGGATCATCAAGGCTAAATGCAAACAAATATTACTCTATGTATCTTTGATAAACCTCTGTGCATCCCTTATTAGTGGATAATTACATTTGAAATTGAAGCAATACAATATAGATGGTAAAAATATCCGATCTGATTGGGTCTTATGCAGCACAGAATGTGTTCTTTTCTTCAACATGAAAATACAATGTGATTGTGGTGCATGACACCAAAACCACAGAAGTACAGTGATCAATTAAGGCAATGAGGGATTGATTAGCTCAAACAGAAATGACAGAATTGGCAGCTTTAACTGTTATTTCTGTGCAATGCTGTCCACTCTCTCCATTAGCGAAGTCTTACTATTGAAAACAACTTTTGGAAAAGGTTGAGACGTTTTCCCCATCACTGTCTGGGTTCCAATTTGTTTGTAGCTGAATCTTCCTACAGTCTTAAAAGCACTTTGGCACAGATTTAATCAATTGGCCCCTAAGAGTTGGGCACTTAATGAACTTATGGCCTGTTAAGATCTGTGAAGCTTAATGAGGTCTTGCATCCAAATGGCTTCTTAAAAGTGAAATTGGGCATCCCCCTCCTCCATCTCAGTCCCCCAAGTTGGGAGGACATTAACATGTTTGCTCTTTAGTAGTAACAGGACAAGCAACTGTACAAGACTGAGCTCACTTGATTTGTGCTTCTGTAGAATCATGTGTAACAGCTGCTTGGATTTCTGAGAAAGTACAGTGGTTATTGTCTGGATCGGAGTGCTGTAGGCTCTGTCACCTCCAAAAGAATAAATTGGAAAATTAATAAAAAGCTTGGCTTCATTATTTTACTGGAATTAATCCCTAATATTTGGATGGATGGTGGGTTCAGTATTTAGAGGGGAGGCATGCAGTTTGTGCCGTGTGACGTTAAACAGCAGAATAGATAACTAATGTTGTGGAGGCTAGATGCAACAGTTTATTTACCTTATTTGAATGATGTAGATTATACCTATTTATTTATTTTATTAACTGTGTCCTGTGGGTTCTTTTTTTAAATGAACTGCCCCCTGTGTTTCTTGTCACTCATTCCTCTGTGTCATTTTCACCTCAGGGGCTCTCTCCCGCTCTCTTTCCTCTTCATCCTCCTCGCTGGACTCTCGGCATGGGCCAGGAACGCGACCTCGTCCACTTCCAAGACAACGTCTTCCTGCCAGGCAGCGAAGACAGCGCATTTCCCCGAGTGCCAGGACCACGCCCTCGCCGGCCCTCCGCTCTTCTCCTGACACAACTGCACTTACTACTGCAGGTCTGTTTTATTTTCTCATCATTATATAAATCTAATGGAATCAAATTAGTGATAGTATGTATCACAGTAGTAAAACACTCTTTCTTCATCGCTCCCAGGTCTTCGAAGCCGAACCCCCTCAGCTGGTAGCTCTGTGTGTGGGGGCCCCGAGGTGCGCCTGGGGGAGAGGGTGCTGGTGATAGGCCAGAGAACAGGTGTCGTCCAATTCTATGGAAAGACGAGCTTTGCTCCAGGTCAGTTGTTAAAATGAATGTTTACCGTGCAAAGATTTGACAGTTGAAATCCCAGTTAAACTAATTAAATATCAAAGTATTGTGAAACTTTGATATTTCACCAGTAATCCACTTATTTGGTAGAGCAGCGTTATCAAGATGAACTTCAATCACTTTCCTGGATCATTAGGATAAAGATGTTATTAAGCCCAATTTCCCTAAAGACCTCAACTAATGTCTTTTATATTAATTGTAATTTGTGGTAAACTAGATTGTTTGAAATGTGAATATGTGCATATGCATAGTGAAATGCTCTCTGAAGTTTAATTTGCAAGGAATTTTATACAATTATGCGCAATAAATGAATATAAACATCTTGTTGTCTCATAGCTTTATGGCCAGTCGGGTTGTTCAAATGTATCTTTACTGATTCAGTACACACCCCACAAAATTAAAAAACAATATGAATCATTTGCTATTTGTTTACTAGCATATTACAGTACATGTGTTTAATGTTAGTCCGTTAGGGTTCAATAAAGAACATGTTGGGCTCAAAAGTTTCAGCCTTGTCACTGATATTTTGAATTGGGCAACAAACTGATGAGGTGGTTTTTCAGTGATTGGGACCCTGCATTACCTTGTTTTCATTATAGGGTTAAAATTAGGCTTCTGGTTATTTTGATACATAAAAATAAAATGTATATAAAAAAGATATGGTTTTAAGGTCAAGTTTTTCATTTCACATGCTGAATCCGAAGGAATGAACAGGATCAAGGACAGGCAGTTTTGTCTCTGAATCTAGAACTTGCCTTTGCTTGCCTCTAGTTAATACACCAAGAAAACTTTATTCTCCATTCTTTTTGTAGCAAGAAATGTCATTGTTTGTGACAACTGTTAAACTGTCCTTGCAGTATTACTATTGTACAGTGAGTCACGTGTGGAGAAAGTGATAGCTGCTCTATTAAGCTGTTCTTTGTCAACGTGTCACAAGTCGTTGCAGTGGCAAACCTCGAGTTGGACAGAAGATACTTGGAAAATTAATATATGAGAAAGCTGCTGCTAAGCAAAAACCATTGGAACCCAGTCAAAAGACAGCTCACAGTATTCATTAATATTTAGGCAGTAGTTCTGCCCAGGCATCAGTCATGTATGAATAAGTACTAACGTATCTCACACCACTGAGGATCACGTTGGAAGGGATTTCAGTCTTAAGTTTCCTTTGATACTCTTAAATCAGTGCTAGCAATTCTGTTATCTCAGCTTCAGTGCATTGAGGACTGCGTCTCTATAACAAAAGCAGCTCTTCCTGCTGAACACTTCACAGTAAATTGACTTCTCTTTTACAGTTTGTGTATTTCCTTATGTGGCACACAAGGTGTCATAAAGTCATTATTGAGAGAAAGCAGAAAGATGCTCTGAACTCACTTTTTGCCTCGTATACAAGTCAGTGACTGAAAGTTAACAGGGCTGTTTAGCAAAACGTTGGCTATGCTGCACTGGTGTGGTAGGCCAAAGACCAAATGACAGGGAAAATCTTTCGTGCTGTGTTAATAAATATAGCATGTGAAGTCTGAAAACTAGTGTATCACTGCAAAAGACAGACGAGCTTTCTTATAATGGAACCGCTACTGTATATTTTCAGTCAACAGCTTGTTGCTCTTTCTGTGTAAAGTTTGGCCAGTCTATCCATTTCTCATTAACATTAACACTTCTGATATTTACAGTTGCCGGCATTAAATTACTAATACACTTACTTCTTTACTTATGACTTCAATCTTTTGTTTTAAGGTGGATTTCTCTCCCCTTAGGTAATTTGATGCGTGATTATTTGTCAGTAGTCCCTTGACAATTAGTTTGATTTCTGCCTGTGCAGGACTCTGGTTGGGCATAAAACTGGACAAGCCAAGTGGTAAGAATGATGGATCAGTGGGAGGAGTGAGGTACTTCAGTTGTCCACCAAAGCATGGCGTCTTTGCTCCCCCGTCTCGTGTTCAAAGGTGAGTGCAGGCCCTTATTAAGGTAGCTTACCATTTCACTAATGACTAATGGTCCCCTTTTGTTTTTTTCCAGTGGTCACCCAGAGAAACAAAAATAGATTTGTCACTCAAATGTATTTAAAATGTTTTAAAGAGAGCTGATTTTTGAAGAATTTGGCAACATGCCCTGAAAACCCAGAGGTTGTTTTATAACCTTAATCAATACATCTAATGGCACTAATGAGCCCCTTTGACAGTGTCATTTGTGTGTGTTGACATATTTGTATGGTAAACAGGCCTCCTCTGTACTTGTGATGAGAGTCCAAGTTGTCAAAGGTGAAGCTTGGGGTCACTGAGCAGCTCCTCATTTTAATGTGGCACTTAGTTATGAGCCAGATGCCATCATCAACCTTTAAATATGGATTATGGATAATGAATATGTTAGTCATTTGTTTAGGTTAGATATGTGAAGAGGTTGAATATTCACAACAGGGAATGGAATATGTAAGAGAATGCCTTAAAAAAAAAAAAAAAAAAGGCGGGTCATAAAGCACACCCGTGAGTTTAGTTGCCTTTAGGTTATGTTTACAAGAACAAGGCCTTTTTAAGGAGGAGCACATTTTAACCAATTAAGAATGAGAGTTCCAAGTTAGGACCCCTTTATCTGATTAGAAATTGACCTCTGCTTGTAAGATGTTTTGGAAGATAAAGATTAGATGATTTGGGACATGAATATGAGAGTTAGTTTTAAAGACTGATTTGGAAGATTTCTCTCCTGGAAAACGGGGTTGCAATTCTGACGAAACATTTTGTGAAAAATTCCAAGGAATGTAGTTGTTTGGACTTATATCATTCTTCTCAAGTGAGATCTTTGAGTTTTTACAATGTCTTCATGCCACTGAAAATAATGAAGTAACACTTATTTAGAGGGAGTTTGTGGCTTTGAACCATTCTGCATCAACAGATAAATCACGTAACTTTTTCTTTAGTCAATGACTAAACATTTGTGTGAAAGAACCAAGATTGTGTCATCTGCAAACATTATGGGAGTTACTATGTTGAGCACATCTGGTAAATGATTTATGAGGATATAATAACAGCCCAAGAAGGGAGCCCTGTGGCACACTACACTGTATTTACGCTTTGTGAGATTGACAACCCAACATCTTAAACTGTTCTTTATTACAAATATATTTGTTGTCTTTATGAAAGCCATAGTGATGTCTAATGGGCAACTAAAGGCATCTTTTTAGGTTTCAGGTGTTAGTTTCTTCTGTTTAACGCGCATAACTACAGTGATTGTGTGTTCAGCTCCAAGTTCTGCCACAACACAGGTGACCTAACAGTAGTTATTGTGCCTGAATGCATCTTGTATAGAGCCTGACCGAGGACTGAAACTGCTGCTCTCTGTGCAAATGTTGTGTAAGTTAGTGTGAGGCCTCAGATGTAAATGTTTTCATCATGTTTCATCTGGTCAAAATATTGTCACTGGCTGTCAGCTGACGTGGATTTTCAACCCTTCTCGTAGCATTTCTTTTTAATTTCTCTTATGTCACATTTCTATTTCTAGACAAAGTGATTAGGTATGCGCCGGTCTTCATCAGATGATACAAGCACAAAATACTGTTCACAATTTCAGAGACAGTTTGACATGTATTTTCACTTTAAAGTCGATGGTTTAGTGACAATTTGTTTTTATCTTAATATTTGAAAAGCTTTTGGAGTGGTTTGCTCATGCATCACTGAAATGTGGGTTTTAAAATATGGTACAAAATAAAAGATTGATGATATATACTTGCAATGAATAGTTAAAAATCTTCTCCTAGATGCAGTGTTTTCTATACTTTAATGTAATGCTCTGTAAGTATCCATGTGTCTTGTAGCACTTTAACTAACACTTGAATACAATGAGCATTATGTAGGTATGTTAGTAAGTTTAGTTACAGCAGGGACACACTGTTGATGTTTCAACATTTTCCAGGATGTTCTACATTAATGTAACTAGAATTGGTCCCTCTAAATATTTTCTTTGGTAGAACCAGTGCAACTACAGTTCAGTCTCTAAAATGTTGAGCAGTGTTTTGTGTTTGCATCATCTGTTGGAGACTTAAGATGGTGACTGGCCTATTTTAAACTAGTTTGAGCTCTATTCAAAAGATCTGCAAGTAGCTGAGCGACTTGTCTCTTGAGGCGTCTAATCAGCCTCTTTTATAAGGCTCTCTGGTGTGTGCAATCTGGTTTGCTCATGCATTCCAGCTAGTATTTCCTAACTAGACACATAATTACAGTAAATATATTGGCATGGAGAGGCAAAAAACAGAAAAACTTGAATTATACACATTTCACATGTGTGTTTTTGAACACCGCTGTGATGTATGCCAGTAAATGATGTCTCAGCTGTGAAAAGTGTGATAGTTCAGAGAGATCTTAAAATGTTGGACAGATTGATAACAGGGATGTAAATTAGCACCAGCCAATTGCTGGTAAAATATGAAACTGGCTGGTAGATCTCAGACACAGAATAATGACTTGGAGTTTATTTCCCACCATGATTTATGAAGACATTTCCCATAGTCGGGTACTGTGAAAACATTGTAATTTAATCTTGAAACTTACTGGTGAAAACAAAATTCATTTTTTGATATCCAAGCCGATCAGATGTTTGTATTTCCCACTGCAATGACTCAGGTCTCACAAATTGGAGATTAACTGGACTAATGACTGTAAATGGCAGAATTGTGGATGTATCTGTACTTACAAAGATATCATTTTAGTCTTTCTGAATACATTTCTGCTTAGGTATATGTGCATATTGTGCTGTTGATTCTTAAAAAAACAGTGCTGCTGTGGGCAATATTGGAGCCTTATTATAGAATTGTAAAACAGCCAGTTAAATAAATCTACAGTTGGCACTATGTCTACTTTCCTTTCTTATTAATCACACTGTTGCAGAGATTTATTCCACCATTAGCTGTTGTCAGCTGGACTTGTGTGTCTGAAATACAGATGGGTAACACACTGAAGGAAAAACCAACAAAAACGTTCTCAGTAAGGTTAACAGCTTCAACACTCCCTGACATATATTCTCCAGAACTCTACCGTTTTGGTGATGATGGTGGAGAGTGCAGCATAACGTCCCTCCATAATCTCCCATCAGTGTTCAGCTGCTCACTCGTCTCACTTCTCACATGTCTCCAGATCTTTCATAAGGAAGACCGACTTGATTGAAACAAATCAGAACTCACTTGACAGTTTGATACTCTTCAATACTAATAGCAAAATGAAACCTTGCAATATGGGTGTGAATGGAGTTGCCTCATTCCCACTGGTTACTATTGTAGTTCCATCTGTGTTTATCTAATACATACAGCATAGTGATGCATTATAACAACAACATACATTTCAGCTTGCAAGATACATCTGTTGGCTATGTCTAACTATTGTGGCATCGCTGTGCAGCAGTGCCCTGAACCAAAACTACTGGAGCCATGTGGATAGAGCAACAACATATTTTAGCTTTGCGAGTTAAGTTTGAGTTTTCTTTGGTGCTAAATATGCATTGTCTTTAATTCACGATTAAGATAAAATCTTTTTTCATGGTTTGCCAAATTATGTACTTAACATAACTTAAATGTGGACAAACTCACTGGTGGCATTTGGATGTCTGTGTCAGATAAATCTATTTGTCCTGTTCTTAATTATGTGATGCAAACATAGGAACCACTCCCACATGGCACCCATGTTGACCTGTTCAAATAGTGCACTGACAAAGGCAAATTCCACTTGAGGCATTATTATTTCTGCACATTAGTTTGGGCATGCACCCTACACATACAAAGTGTTGACTCAACACAGGTATCAAGTGCCACAGTGGCTATTTATGTAGGTCATTTAATCCTGGGGATATGGAAACTGTAGTCTGACATACATATTCACAAGCCACTAAGTTATTCACTGTTTTGTTTTTACTTCACATTTTCTGCAAGTGGATAAAAATGATTGACCTTTTTTATTGGACGGCATATTGACAGCACAGTGCTTCAAGTGTATGTGTGTCACAAAAGTCAAAAATAGGTTGACATCTAAAGTACTGAATGTGTTTATTTTAAGGAGAGAGAGGTTCTACATATTTGCTGCTTAAATGAACACTTTCAAACTTTCTATCTAGGTATAATTAGTCAGTACATTCCTCTGCTGTTTGGGTTTCATCTTCATGTGCAGATCCACAATTCAGGGGGAGTCTTCTCTTCTCAGCTCTTCATTGCTCTCACTATTTTCCTGTGTTTTGGTTTTAACCCACTGTTTACATCTTCCATGAGATAAAAGCTGCCTTTTGAAAAGTCAGCGCCTGTGTTTTCTTGACGTCCCCTATTCAAGCCCCTTTTCCTCTTTTTTTTTTCCTAATTAACCCCGGGGCATGTAGAGTGCTCAGCTGAGCATATGGTTTCTCTCCGTCTAATGGAGAATCTCACATTCTCCCCATCCAGCAACTTGTTTCTCCTTCTCTTTTCTTCTTCTGTCAGCACCTATCACAACCCATTAAGGAACAAACACCTTTTCTTACACTCCAGTATATTTTGCACCACATGCAGTCTCTGTGAATGAATGAAGGTATGATTGAGATAAACTCAGTGGAGCTTTCACACAGAGGATCGTCTCATGTTGAAAACTTGATGAGGATACCTAAATGTTTAATATATGTTAATTACATGTTTACTTCTTTTACCTACAGGATCCATGGATCTGTTGATTGCCTTTCAGAGCTCTCCTCCTCACGCCTCAGTCATCCTTTCAGCGGTGAGAGTTCTGCCTTTATAGCAAGCTCTGACTTTGCATTTATTATTCTGCGAGTGTTTGTGCAGCCATTCCTATGCAAGTATCTGTGCAGGAGTATTTGACTCTTGTGATTGCCATGCAGGAACAATCCGTCGCAGTTTCAGCACATCCTCGGCCATCGCCACCCAGAAGGAGACAAGCAGAAGAAGTCCTGTTACCAGGTCTGTCTCTCTCACACACAGCCCTTAAATATCACCTCTCAAAGCTTCATCCTAATCCCCTGCAGCAGTGGCAGAATCAATACTAATAAGAAGCAGTGGTATTAGTCAGCAAAGGTTCCTTTTTTAAATGGCCAATGCATGATTGTGGTTATAATGAGAAGGAACAGGGAATTGAAGATCAATCCCTCAAACACCAAGCTGCCACGAATCTCCCACTTACTTTGAGCTATCCTCTCGCACAGCATGCCTTTTCTTATAAATCTTTCGTGCTGCATTTCCCCTTGTGCTCCCACAATTCATCAAAACAAAATAAAGAAGTCGTTCCAACCCTCACCGTCGGCGCTGGAGTGCCCTCAGCGGTGGTATCGGCGGTGTTCCCGGGAGCACGGCAGGGTCCAGCCCCTTGCCCAGCTCTGACAGACAGGTCTGCCTCCACGTGGGCATGCAGGTCCTGCTCAGCAGTGCCAACGAGATGGCGTTCATCCGTTACCTGGGCACAGCGGACTTTGCCCCGGGCCTTTGGCTGGGTCTGGAGCTCCGAAACCCCAAGGGCAAGAATGATGGCTCAGTGGGTGGGCGCCGTTACTTCACCTGTCGACCTGGCCATGGCGTGCTGGTCCGTCCCAGCCGAGTCACTTACCGTGGCATCAACGGTTCTCGCTTGGTGAATGAAAACAGCTGAGGACTGTAAGAACCAGAGGGGGTGGGTTTGGAGGAACATTTTTGATGTTTTGATTGTTTATAATCTCTTCAATGCAAACGATTTACGTTTTAACTTTTTGGCATAGCACATTATTTTCTCATTCATATTGTTAGTCCTCTGTATTGAGTAGTTCAAATTAAACTCCTAGATTTAGTTTTTGGAACGAACAAGGGCAAAGTAAGCACTTTATAAAATGATCTTTCAATTCATATTAGAATTTGTTTTGGCAGGATGCAGGGGGAAAAGTCTTAAGACATAAAACACTGCACTACTGTAATCTGATTGCACTAAAAAACATCAATATGATAGATCAGATACACTGGGTGGTATGGATATGCAAACAAAGCAAATTTTCATCAGATCAAATAGATTTTTATCAGATCATTTAGGTGATAATGTAACCTACTCTCTAACCAAAAGTGTGCATGTGTTTGATTATGTGCGCGTGTGCGTGTGCATTAAGAGCACTTTGAGACAAGGGAGATTGACTGACTGATTTCTTTTCAAGGAACGTCATATGGCTTGCACATAATTGATGGAAGTTGAGTCAAATTCACGTTATGAATCCATTTGAAAAAATCAGGATTTAATTAAGCCTAGACCTCCATCAACCTCCCTCAGAATAGAACAGAAGAGGTTCCCTCCTATGCACATCGGTCTCTGCCACAGACTGTCTGCTAAGCCTACGTGGGTAAATGATGGTTATATTGTGCTATGGGAAGCAAAAATCCTCCTTTTCCCCCCCATAGTCTAGGGTTCTGTTATGGTTAGCAGCAGACTATTAACATCGTTGAGGCAGTGATGTCATTTAGGGACGCTGTCTATTAAATAACACATTGAAGGTTCCCATTGTAAATATATTCACTTCAGCTGGTAACACATTTGTCAATTGAAAGCCTGATTGTAAACCGGACTTGTGTCTGAGTTGAGGATTCAGACCGACTTTCAACTCTCAATTTTTACAAGCTGAATTTGGAAAAATCTCATAGTTTGATCTGGCATGTAGTATCACACATGATGCCTTTTCAGTACAGTATCAATACATTTTGTTGACCACATTTCAAAGCAATGGGTTTGACATAATTACATTTGACGCTTAATTAAAGCAGCTTGACACAGGAAGTATATGCAATCATTCAGAGGATTTAAGAATTGAGTTTGCTATTTGATTAGAGTTGTCTGGGTAACTGAGCAGAGAACAAGCCATCGATTGTGCATGTGGAAAACAGGCCCACTATTCAGTAAAACACTCATGTACCATCCAATTAGGGTGTGTAGGCCACAACAGTAGCTGTAGAATCTCCAATGGCTTTCTCTCATTGATCTGTCTGGTCAGGCCCCCCATGACTGAAAAGCAGTGGTGGTCAGAGCCCAAGCTTGTCTGAAATATCTGCCACAGATCTCACACATGAAAAAGCGCACTCTTTTCAAACTCCTATTGAAACATTTCAATGAACACTTCTTTAAAACAATCTTCTTTAAAAATAGCTTCTCATTTGCATTAAGGCCATCGCTCTGATAATTTCTGTGGCATTTGTTAGTGTTCCACATTTCAAATCTCATCTTTAGATAAACTCCCATATTGTGGTGTATCTGCAATCCCAGTTGTATTTCAGCACGAGTGATTTTAAATTCCACTGATGGGTATGAAAGTCTTTCGGCGCTGTGTTCTTGTGGGTAATAGATTTTTCATGAAATTCCTGATATGTATATTTGAAGTGTGAGTGGGAGGGGGAATAGGTCTGATGCATTTACATGTTGTGGAAAATAACAGTATTTGTAAAAAAGAAAATAAAAGATTTTATTCTAATTTGACCTCTTATCTCCATTACTTTTTCTTCTTTGGCTCTGTGCTTTTTTATGCACTGTGGTTTTTATAATGAAAAAGGGGGTTACTTGACTTTCTTTGACTGTTCATAAAGTGCAGAGGAGTTGTGTCTATAGGGACTGAAAATGAAGTAGCACAAGCACTTTGAAATGGTTACACGTCTGTTCACTTACCATCTGATTCCACTGGGGCTCATCTTAGCCAAAGCTGGAAAAGCCTGCTGCTGAAGCAGCATTGTTTGCATACCCACCAGCCTGGGCACACAAATTAACGTTTGAGTATGGGTGACATACTCTATTATGCCATGATTGTGGAATAAATGGATGTTTGAATTATTGCTTTAAATTGTTTGCTATGCTTATTGTACAAAACCAATGGATAGGATCCAGGGAAGCAGTGTTTCTGTCCAAACTACTGATCAAGACCTTGATTTAAAGGTAAGAAGGAAATTAAACATATAGTCAGTGGAGAACCAAAAACCTAAAGTAACTAAATAAACAAATAGTAAAAGCTCTAGCTCTAACATAAGGAGGAAAAACCGAGCAAGCACCAGGCCATTCCTAATGTTTATCATACCATCAGTAACCTAAAAGACATTACAATGATCACAAACTGTAGTTATACACAAATCATTTGGATGCACAAGCATGTTTTATTGCAGCACACCTCATCATTAAAAACGGTACATTAGCTAGATGACAAACGTTTACTTACGTTTACTTCTGATATTTCACTCTAACTTGAAAGTAATAATTGTCCTGTCTGATTTGAAGCAGATAGAGAAGTTTACAGTTTACATCAGATAAAACAGACGGGGAATCTTGTAGCATTCTCCAGAATTATTTTGCTTTAACCTCAATGATGAATTCCAGCACGTTGTCTCTTACAGACAAGCTGTCCAACTTTGGTTTTTCAAAAGTGGAACTGGAGAATAAAAAGACCAAATACCAAGACTGCAGGTTTCCCAGGGAGAAATCATTTCATTTGGCCTTAAAGAGGTTGTAGAAATGCATGAATCCTCTCAGGAAAGGGAGGACATTCATGTCATATCAAAGTTATTGTAATTACGAGTTTCCAACTTTTAAATGGAATTTGCATCAACATCTAAGTCATAATTACTACTGGGAAACTTTGATTTTTCTGAAAGCTCCAGTATATTCGACATGGCACTAAATAATACACAAGTTCCTAAAATCAAAAAATTGTTGTTCAATTCAGTTAAGCTCAAATGTATTGGATATAGTGTTAAATCATCAACGTACACTGTTTTGATCGTCATACAAACGTCATCATGATGTGAACGCTCGCAAGTTGTTAACACGGAACTATTTCCCGTCTCTACCATCCATGGCATATGACGTAAATACAGCGTTTGCCCAGTTTGATCACAGCAGAGGAGGAGAAGTGCTGACCTCACTCCTGAACCCAACCAACATGCCTGCTGTGGAGGAGGCAGGGCTTGAGGACTCGGGAGAAGACTTGCCTAACTTTGGCAGAGGTCACTGAGGTACTCTAAAAACTTTGCAGTGGCAAGACGCCAGATGCTGAATGCCTTTGGATACTTTTGGGTGATGCGCCCCTTTCAGTGATATGTTAGGATCAGAAACGGGGACCTGAAACACGAGCTCCATTTATTTGGGGATAACATTGCTTAGTCTCCACTCCTGTTTACACCAGGGTGCTGGAAAGGAGGCTGCAGTCAATTATCAAACCTCACATTCAGGAGGAGATGCAGATTCTCTCCTGCTTGTGGAACGGTGGATCAACTCTTCTTCTTGCAGAGACGCTGGAAGGCTCATGGGCTGTTTGTACATGCAGCCTACATGTTTTCTGTGGCATTGGAGACGGCCTCACGGCGTGTTGGGGGGCTGCTGTGGGTGCCATAAAGTACTGGAACGAGAGCTGCATACTCAGCACTAAGTCGAGTGTGTGCTCAGTCTGTGGGGGGGTGGGCGGCTTCACCAAATCTGTGCCTTTT
>JAVQJD010095605.1:0-38359 GCA_036023655.1 Nannoperca australis | reverse complement strand
AGTTAGAGAGGTTGTTTGTGTGTGTGTGTGTGTGTGTGTGTGTGTGTGTGTGTGTGTGTGTGTGTGTGCGTGTGAGTGAGTGAGTGTGTGAGAGTGTGTTTTACCCTCCAACATAGCTGGTGAAGTGTCATTAAAGCACCAAGGGCTTATGGGAAAAAAGAGACAGATGACAGGTGAGTCCTTTGAAAAAAGGCAGGTCACACTTCATTTACAATTAGAGAGTTGTAGGGTAAAACATGCTGCAGCTAAGAGTGTGGGATGACCCTCTATTTACAAGAAAATCTGTAAATGAGATCTTGCAAGCCCCTGCATTTGTTGTGTGTGTGTGTGTGTGTGCGTGCGTGTGTGTGTGTGTGCGTGTGTGTGTGTGTGTGTGTTACCATGTCCTCAGGCTTGCGCTCTTTCCTCCTGCCACCCGGACATTCTGGATGGACAAGCGAAGCATTTCTGTCACTCTGCATCTCCATCACCATCTCAGCCTTACCCTTCTGCCAATCTGCTTTCCAGCCTCCTGTCACCTCCCTCTTTCTCACGTACAGTCTTTCTCACTTTCTCTGGCTCACACAGATTCCATCTTTCTTACTCACTTGCACACGCCTTGCACAATCAATTACACGCTGTGATGAAACAGGGGCTTCACACTCCACAGAAATAGCCACTCTGCAGGCACCCTCATTCATGTTGGAACTAATAAAAGTTGTGACATTTCCGCTGTTTTGATAAACTTCCAACAAGTTGCAGCTCACACGTTCCTGTAACAAACATGATCATGTGTCTTATGTTTTTTTAATGTGTTTTTAGATTTTTTTTTTTTTATTTATGTTTTCACATGTGTGACTACCCTGTTGTGTCCAAAGGTAGTCAACAACTTCACCCCTGTGTCAAATAAAACAAACTAGGATGTTAGCCTAGCATAGTACACACTCAGGAGAATGATACGTGTGGTCATACGTGAAAAAAAAAACTCAGAAAGCAGAAAGTCTTATTTTTCATGTTGTATATTTAACACATATGACACAAAAGTAAAAATGTTATACAGATGGAGTATTGACAAACTTTTTATTTATCTGTACAGCCCCATCAGGTGTGCTCCCTAGCAAAAAGAGTTTAATTAACAAAAGAATGTAGAAATTTGAGGGATTTTCAAGTTAAAGCAGCGGTTCTTCAAGAAAACTTAATTACACAAGATACAATGTCATATTCTGTGAAGTGTTTTTTTTTTCTTTAAATGGAGCTGTATGTAACAGATCCTGTACCTGTTGCTGTACTGGACACACAAAGATAAAACTGATATTGTTCTTTTATTTATCTGACTCTGGGCAAAATGGCAAGTACATGTGTTTCTCAAATATCTTCGGTCTTATCATTCTACAACGTATGGGTCTTGTTGTAAAAAAGAACCCCAAAAAAACCCTTTAAAATGTTGCAAGGGGAGTGATGACGTATGCCTGCCTTTGTAAGAGATGAAGTTAGTTAGGGAGCCACCATGGTGAGTACAAAGAAATGGACTGGAACCATGTGGGGCTTCCACAGGTGCACATCTAGGTGGTAGTATCAAAATATCCAAACAAGAACTTTCAAAGCTAACGTGTCAAAGGCTTTATGAGAGTACACACGGATAGATCTATGTTGCTTTTAGCAGGACGTCAAATTGTTCTTCATGTTGTCTCACAGCTACCATGGTGAAATGAAAAAAATACCTGTGTCTCTTAGTCACTGGTGAATTAACATTTCCAATTAAAGGATGACCAATTGTCCCCCTCGTCTGCGCTCAAAAGGGCTGCGTATACTATAAGTATAGTGCGAGTGTGTGCGCGAGTGTGTGTGTGTGTGTGTGTGTGTGTGTTCAGTCAGATGGGTGAACTGCATGACTCCTCACACCCCGTCTGGCTTTGTTGATGTGAGAAGTGATGTCGTACCGCTCCAACCTGCACTCATGTTGCCTCATGTCCTGTCTGACGCCAACGCATACACACACACACTGAGACTGCCCCACTCACATATTCTATGATTCTTTCATCAAACCCTTCGTGTAAATCACAACTCTCTTCACGTGTCTTCACTTCATCTTTTCTCTCTGCGCTGGTTTCTTCACTCTCCTCCTGTAGCAGGCTGATGAGGATGAGGTCAGTCTGAATATCAATCACTCAATGTAATTGTCCTTTAAGGAAGGCAAGAAGAGACTGGCTCCCGCCATCCATCTCTGTCTCTTTCAACCTGCCTCTGACTGTGTGTGTGTGTGTGTGTGTGTGTGTGTGTGTGTGTGTGTGACGTGCACGTCTCTACCTTGGGGCTTTCCACATAAATGATGATAATGAGGTAGATTGGGTGAGGATGATGGATATGGTCAGCCCATCAATGTAACATAATGGCTGCTGATCACTCTATTTATTGGCATTGTTTCCTCTGTCACTAGCAGTGTTATATTTGTCTGTCTGTTCTCACAGCTGTCTGTCCTTAGTGGGCTTAGCATCTATAGTTCTTTCTCTATGCGTGTGTGTCGGCGGTTAAGGTTGTAGGATGTCATTTGAAGTCTTCTTGGAGCTGCACAAAGTGCTTTGAATCAAGCAGGCAGGAGGAAAAGAGGACTGGAGTCAGGGGAGGGCCAGGAGGAAAGCACTCCCATGTCAGACACCAAACTGGAAAGCGGAAAGGGAAGAGGTGGGATGCTGTGCTGTTGTTTGTTTGCTTTTGACCTCATAGGACCCCCTAAGTTTGCCACACAAACTGACCTCATGTCCTTTATCGTGTCTTTCTGTTGTTTGACTGCTGCAAAGTATTCTCCTTCCTATGCTTTATTCTCTCTCACTCTCTTTCCCCCACTTCTGAGTGCAGTGTTGGGATAGCGAGGGCACTGGAGGGGACAGTAATGACTAACTCTGTAAAGGTAATGATAAAGTACAGACGCTTTAGTCTCCACTCTGGCTAGAGGCGCTGGGGCTGAGAAAATTACAGTCGTCTGTGTGAGTGTGTGTGTGTGTGTGTGTGTGTGTGTGAGAGAGAGAGAGAGAGAGAATGAGAGGCAAAAGAAAAGAGAAGGTGGAGAAAGACAAAGGGCAAAAAGAACAACAAAGACAGGCTTCACAAGGCAGACAAAGACAGACATTGCTGTGATTCAATTTGCTCGGCAGTTATTATAGCAGTCCAGAGTGTGTGGACTTTGTGTACTGCATCGTCTCTCTCCTCTCGACTTGTCTATTAGTGTCTCTTGACCTGTCTTTGGCCAGCCTTCCTCTCTTCCCATCTTGTCACTTCTGTCCAGATTCCCCATCTCTCTCTCCCACGCGGCCCTGCCTTCGAGTGTGGCTTCACTCCACCACTGTCACGCCGACTCTCGGTTACACTGTACTGAGGCTCTACCCTCTGCCACACAGTCACCAGAGGAGGGGACTCCTCCAGTTACACTGTTTGAGTTTAGCATACATGAATAAGAGTGGTTGAGAATGTACTGTGTAAGCGTAGGTTGTCATCTACAGCAGCGCCTGGGTCTACGTGCGTGTGTTTGTGCGATTGTGTACTCTAGGAAAGAATACCCAGAAGCATGTGTTTGCTTTCTAGCTGTCTGCTGTCTGTCATTAGAGTAATAAAAGACTTGCTGTGCTGCACGGCGAGGAGTTATTGTCTTTAAGGTTCCTCCATTCCGCACAAATTGCCGGCTGCTGAGCTCTGATGGATGTTTGTATGCTGGCCCAAAAACACAGGTTCCACTTTAAACCCCCAGCTCCATTATCCCAGAGAGAGACAGGGAAGAGAAAGAAGCTGTCTGTCTGTCTCCTACCTATGTCATCCAAAAGTGTTTTAATTAAACCGTGCCTCTGCGCAGGCCCCAGGACACACACACACACACACACACACACAGAGGTTTATCCAAATACGCAGGGCTGTTCCTCCCATTCTGTCTCCATCTCAACCACCGTCTCTCTCTGTTTGTCTGTCTCTGCTGCCATTCTTCCTCTTTCTCCCTCCGTGCCCCCTCTCATCACGCCTGAAGACTGACAGCCTGTGTTTTTCAGCCAATGTTTGAACACCGAGCGATCAATGCCGGACAAAGGGAAAGAGCGGGGGTGAGGGGTGGGGAGGGGCAACACAATTGGTTATTGACAGTGAATTCAAAGTCTGAAAGACTTGAGGCGACAGCTTAGTAAGAGGAGAGCAAAAGGATGTCAAGAAGAGAAAATACAGAGGAGAGGATTGTGAGAGAGGCATGACGATGAATGTGATTAATGTTTATGGTTAAGCATCACTTTGAGATGTGTTAACTTTCATTATCAGTATGTGATTGTGTTTACCTGCAGTATTGTACATGCTTAATTGAGTGTACATAAGTGACATAAAATGTGGACCCCTGCCAGGGTGTAACCTGTTGGAGCAGAAACAAGTGTGTGTCAATGTGCCCTGTGTGTGTGAGTGTGTGTGCATGGATACCTGTGCATGTTTATGTATTTTATTGTTCTTCTGTACTACTATAGTTTTACATATGTCTATGTGCTTGTCTAGTGTCTTGTCTATAATTAGGATGATTCAGTGAACTAAGATGTAGAGTGTGTGACCACACCGATCAGATAATCTTGGTTTCTGTCCGTCCGTGTTGTATTTTCTTGGCTAAGCAGAGGATCAAATCTCTGAAAGGTATTCAACATTAAAAGGTTCAGCCTCTCTAAACTCTTTTGCCAATAAAAGCATGAAGGCAGTGATGGACAGCCAAGCATTTTACTATTCACAGAACATTTCTGGTGGAGAAAAACAAACAGATTTACAAGTTAGAAACAGATTAGGTCAAAACACGAACAAATGATAATTGGTTGTTGATAAGAAATTATACATTTTTGGGCAACGTTTGCTTTGTAGCTGTGTCTAATTGTACTAAACTATTTATTAGTTTGTTTTTTTCAATGTAAGAACTAAACTAAAACTTACAAGTAATGACAATTTTGTTATTTGTGATCACACTTGAAGCATTTCTACTTACAAACTGCAGCACTGGGGTCTAAGTGGGGTATTGCGTGTAGTGGTGAGGGTTCAGTTTGGTGTCACGGGTTGGTGAATAAATGTAGTCGGCGAACTGTCTTTATAGAAGAAGTCGCTGCAGAGGAACATGGATGTGTTTGGCTGGAGAGAGGCAGAGACTGATTAAGGATGACGGGTCCAGGCTGGATAGATGTTGGGCCTGGAGCAACTGTTGCCCTCTCTGCCTGTCCTGTGGCCACAGCACTGCCAGGCTCTGAGCCGTGAGCGGGGCTGCTTCAGCCTCTTTTGTCCCGCAGATTTGGGTCAAGAGGTGCTACCCTCCCAATACCTGAAGATGGTACAGTCCCTTGAATCCCACAAAATCCCTGCAGGCCTTGGTTTGAATCGTGCCACCACCTTCTCTCCCACTTCCTTCATGCTCTGTGTTCCTCTTTGCTTTCCCCTAATGTCTCAGACAATCTGTCAAGGGAAACAGTGGGATGGGGGTGGTGAAGTGCTCACTTTCCTAAAATAGGAGATGGTATCTTTCTAAGTAGTTTCTCTTGTTCCCTGGTTGTAGAATAACTGATCAGGTCGGCACCGATACATTTTGAAAACTGAACACTGCAAATTTGTCTGGTTTAAGTCTTGTTGTGGAAAAGTGGCTGCATTTGCCCTCATGCCTCTTTCTTTATCCTCTGAATGCAGAGAATGAGATTTAAAAACGGTAGCACTCTGGGACTGCTGTGTAAGAAAAGCACAATTATCCATGAGCTATGCCTGTGTGTGTGTGTGTGTGTGTGTGTGTGTGTGTGTGTGTGTGCGAAGGGAAAGAGAGAGTGCACTGGGCTGGATATGCACATACCTTTTTGGTATCTTCTGACTGGAGCCGATCCTGTCAATCCCCATGCACTCTCTCTCCAGTCTCCTATTTAATGCTTATTGAATTTAGATCATTTTAGTAAGCAGAACAAAGTTTGGAAGGTCAGACACATTAACAATTTATAAGAACCTGGATTACATGGAAGACAGAGTCAGACAGCAGATGATGTTAAGACATTGCATAATAAGAGAGAGAAGCTTTCTGGCACTGGCTTATAGTGGCTTCTGACTTTACCTTAACAAAGTGTGTTTGTGTGCTATATTTCTCAGATTTCAGGCACACCATTGTAGCTATGCTTTGCTCAGGTTATTCTTCATGGTAGAGACTACTGCAGTCACAAGGTCCTATCCAGTCTGCCTGTTCTTCTGCGTTTTGCTCAAGTACACAAGAAATACAATCCATTGATAGACACACATCTTGTGAAGTTGCTTACATCTTAGTCTGCCACACTGCTGCCATGTAAACAGACCAGTTCCAGCACTAACAGCTGGAGAAAAAGATGAACAATTGATGCCATTATATCATCATACATCATTATAATACTCTTAATACTTACAGTCATGTCGGTTTTATTGATATAAATCAAAATAAAAAATTTGCCACAGAGGGCTTTACAGCAAACGTGCTGACCCTCATAACAAAGTTATCAGTACATATACCTAAACTATCTACTGCTGGGAGAACTAGTGTAGTAGCAAATAACCTTGCAGCATTGACACACACTGTCTGGGATCTACCCATCATTATAAGAGTAACAAGTCAGAGTGAAGAGGTCACAAATACTGTGTCTTTCCTGCCATAAGAAGCTCTTGGCAGCATTGCCAGGAGGGAAGTGTCACATTGAAAATGTCAGGGGATAATGTGCGATCAACAGGACCTGTCCGTGGAAGGTCAGCAGCTCTCCTCCCCAGCTGAGAGGCATGGACTCTCCCAGAGAGACCAGAGCAGGAGGCCTGCATTGACCAGATTACTTCCAATATAAGGGGGCGCACATGTCACCGTGCCCCTCCATTAACAGTGCAAACTGTCAGCACCTTAAATGTCTTCTTGAAATGCACTAACGGGTTTGCCTTAATGTATACAGTGAAACACTGCTGACAGATTTGTTCACACATGCCCTAAAGCTGGATTGAGACACACAAGACAAGCTGTCACACACACACACATACTCCCTCCAGGTATTTGATAGCTTATTGATCCCTGAGGGACAAATTTGTCATTTTGCTTATTTCTTACCTCCTCGACTGTGAGGTCGGAGAGCAGTATCAGCCACCAGAGCAGCTATCCAAACACTGATGGAGACTCACTGCACTGCTTGAGTACGCCTCCAGCAGGCAGACCCTTTAAGTTGGGTGTTTCCATTAAAGGAAGGACAGTCAACCTGATCACTTCTGTGTTCTGTGATTATAGAGAGCAGCGACTACAGCGAGGCCGAGGTTCTCCCTGACTCCTTCCCGTCAGCACCGGCAGAACCTCTCCCAGAATTTCTGCTGGAACCCGAGGACGCTTTCATCGTAAAGAACCGGCCAGTCCAGCTACGGTGCAGGGCATCACCGGCCACCCAGATCTACTTCAAATGTAATGGAGAATGGGTCAATCAAAACGATCACGTCACCAGAGAGAGCCTGGACCAGATCACAGGTAATATACACACACACACACACACACACAGTAATGTCACCTTGTATTTCACAGACATAAACATCACACTCAATTACAAACATCATTTTCAACTACATAATCCATTAGCTCCCATTGGATTTTATGAGCACGTTAACTGCATTTGGCCTGTAGCCAATGCATTATTTATATGCACTGTGAAAAATATGCCTCTCTCTCTCTCTCTCTCTGTCTCTCTCTCGCCCTCTCTCTCTGCACAGGTCTGGTGGTGCGGGAGGTGGACATCTCTGTGTCAAGGACCCAGGTGGAGGAGCTGTTTGGATTGGAGGACTACTGGTGCCAGTGTGTGGCCTGGAGCTCGGCTGGCACCACCAAGAGCAACCGTGCCTACGTTCGCATTGCATGTCAGTACCAAGGTTGTGTGTGTGTGTGTGTGTGTGTGTGTGTGTCTGCGAGAGAGACACACAGAAAAAGGAAGGAAGAGAGACAGCAGAAGGGCAAATGTTACAGACTTTTTGCTTGTCAAATGTGTCAGCTTAAGCATATATGCAAATAATGTTGCTGTAGCACTCCATCTAAGTCCCACGTGGTAATGTGTAGCGTAGTATGATTGACAGTGCATGTTTATGAGGGTATGAAGTGAAGAAACACGAGACAGTGACAGAGGCTTTTGGGGGTTTAGCCTGGTGTGTGAGTGTGAGTGTGTGTGTGAGTGTGAGTGTGTGTGTGTGTGTATGTGTGTGTGTGTGTGTGTGTGTGTGTGACGGCCAAAGAAACTAAGAAAAACAGGGTGTCACTGCTGTCATGGGGCTGCCTTCATTAACTGCTGACTGTCTGTGTCGCCCCCTGTAGACCTGAGGAAGAACTTTGAGCAGGAGCCTCTGGGGCGGGAGGTGCGACTCGAGCAGGAGGTGCTGCTGCAGTGTCGCCCCCCGGAGGGCATGCCCGCTGCCGAGGTAGATCTCTCCCTCCGCATCCCCATTCTCACTGCTTTGGGGGTTACACTTGTGTTTTTGACACTGAAGGGTAATAGTTCAAGAAGATAATTTGTCATTTTTATAGCTTTCAAACCGAGATAGCAAGGCTGAGACCGAAATTACCAGTTAGAGAACAACATAAATATAATACACAAGGGAGCATAGAAAAGGGGCGAGCCAGTGAAGTTTGAGAGATTTAAGTCTATCTAGCTACGTGGCACCATCAAGAAAAAACTCCCTGAAACATATAACGATCATGTTCTGTTATTTAAGCGACAAAGCAAAAAAAGGCTGTGTTTAAATCCCCTTTGTGTCATGTTTCAACACTAAGCTGCTTCGGCTGTACGGCAGTATACCAAACAGTTTTATTTCTCTCATAAAACAGCAGAACAACAATATATTAAAAGAAAACAAATGATTCATAATTATTTTTATTACTCAAGTAAATATTTATGTTCCGCCAAGCTGTATTGTTCTTTTTAGTGGCTAAATAACATGTTAATAATAGACATAAAAAGCACAAAGCATGAAAGTGTAAAAATGTTATGTCATCGCAGGAGAGAACTGAACTGGAATTTCAGACTTTATGATATATACTAATTAGATTGCTTGTTGTTGCTCGCTGTGATATTATGTCCATTAGTAAGGAGGACATTTTTAATTTAAAGTTTGGCAAAAAGAAGCTACAAATTTTTTTTTTTCTGAGCAAACTGAAAATGATCAAATATTGATCAATACCACATGTAGCACTGAAGTGTGTCTTAATACTGCAGGTTTATTGTGTTTACTGAATGGTTCTGTGCGTGGTACACTGACTCATGTTCATGCATACACATCTGCTGATAAGTCCAGTAATTGATGTGACAAGTTATCTGCCAAAAGAATTAAAGGAAGTCCATCATTCAAAATTGCTATAACACAGAGGTTAAGAGAATTAGTTGTTTTTTTCAAGATCTTCAACTAAAATCTTGGCTGCTATGTTTGCTTTTTCCATTTTAATTGATTTCATCACTGTGTGATCACGCAGAAGAGTTCTTTCAGTACAACAAAGTTCTAAGTGGTGTGTGTTTGTGTGTGTGTGTGTGTGTGTGTGTGTGTGTGTGTTCGCGTGCCTCCCTCCCTAAAGGTGGACTGGCTGAAGAATGAGGACGTCATAGATCCATCGCAGGACTCCAACTTCCTCATCACCATTGATCATGATCTAATCATCAAACAAGCCAGACTCTCAGACACCGCTAACTACACCTGTGTGGCTCGTAACGTGGTGGCCAAAAGACGCAGCAGCACAGCTACTCTGATTGTTTATGGTAACACACACACGTTTCTCCTTCTCTTCCATCCTCACGCCTCACATGTGAGGATAAACCTCCTGTCATTCATGATAGATGTCAGCTACGATACAAAACTATCAAAAGTTGGTTTTATGAATCATGACCATATCGTTATCAAAATCATCCATGTGTTCCTGCTCTGACTGGTTAAGTGATAATAGGTGACTTGCAAATGAGACAATTTGACAATTTAGTAGCTCTATATCTCAATGTAAATCTTAAATTATTGAATGAACTTTATGAATCTTGCACTTTTATGTCTGACAGTAGAGGAAATTTGAATGAAATATGATTTGGAAACCACCATACTCTCTTGAACTATCAATAGTAACTACTTTTTATGTCTAAGTGGTTTGTGAATGGATGATAAAATGAGAAATCTAATTGTAAATACTCCTGATTACGACATAAGCTAAATCTAAATTTAAAAACCTTTTAAAAATACTGAACTTTTTATTACTAAAAGGTCAGTCTCTCTACTATGGATTATGCTTCTTGCTTACTATCATTCATCAACATGTATGCTAAAGAAGTAGCAGGGATGTTATGGGTGTATATCCTTATTACTGTTGACCAGGGTATTAACTGCCAGGCTCACTCACTTTGCCCCGTCTGTCTCTCTGCCAGTGAGCGGAGGTTGGTCTTCTTGGACAGAATGGTCAGAGTGTAATGCTCGGTGTGGGCGGGGCTGGCAGCGACGAACACGCAGCTGCACCAATCCTGCCCCTCTGAATGGAGGAGCCTTCTGTGAGGGCCCACCCTTCCAGAGAGTGACCTGCACCACACTGTGCCCAGGTGAAGAAGACATACTCATCTGTATTGTTTATAACATCTTCAGACGAAGCCGTTACGCACTGGAATATCAGGAAATTTCCCAAACGGGCCATTTTGTAGGAAGTATCAGGATGAATGTTTAACTTTTAAAAAACATCAGATTGTGGTTTTCAGCTGTGTTGCTTTACATGAGGTTTAACTTAATAAAACCAGGCTCTTTACATCTTTTTAAATTCTTTCAGCTCAAAAACTAGCATTTGGTCACGTAACTGCTCTGATTTTGGCATGAAAAGTTATCTACATCATCTGATTTACTGTGACACACATGTGTCAGACTGCCCTGACTCCAAAATCTTTTAAAACAAATTACAGAATGCATTTTGTAAATTGCAAAATTATGCACTTTATTATGCCACTTAATATGCATCATGTTCCTTTATATCATGTCCATTTCCCCTCTACCTGAACTAATTAGCTGTCGATTGACTCGCATCTCTGCTGTCTCATTCCAGTGGATGGAGGCTGGACAGAGTGGGCAAAGTGGTCCGCCTGTGGGACAGAGTGCACCCACTGGCGCAGTCGTGAGTGTCAAGCCCCCCCACCCAGAAATGGAGGAAAGCACTGCAGTGGCAGCATGATGGAGAGCAAAAACTGCACAGAGGGGCTATGTGCACGCAGTAAGTCACCTGGGCAGTGTGTCTGAGGTGGTTGTTAAATGTCAAAAGAGAGTCAATATTTGGCTCATACTTATTTCTAGATTTAATGACATTCTAGATTTAATGGTCCTTTTAATACAGATCGGCATCTGTTGAATTTAGTTCTCTAGTGCACATAGTTAATCTGTCTAAAATCTGAAAGAATGGGGTTGTTCCGAGGTAGGTCAAGATAAGGTCAATTCCCTGCTTCAGGTGGTTGTTGGATTGATAATAGCAAGTCTTGCAGGCAGCAGTTTCTTTGCTCATAGTTCACAGTTTTATAAGGTGTATTGAATTTCAAAGGGACTTTGTATAGAACTGCATTGTCAAGGTGTTTAGCTACTGCAGCACAGTGAGATCAAGATGAAAGCAAAAACAGTTAAATTGCAGACAGATGTTTCATGAGGCAAAATTTTGGTTCACAAAGAGAGAAGGCAAGTGATCCACGTCTAAAGAGCACAGATGGGGAGAAAGAGAGCGAGAGAGAGAGAGAGAGAGAGAGAGCGCAAGTGCAAGTGCAGGCTAAGGGAGTGGATGGAGTGGGAAGCGAGCATGACACGGCCAAGTAGAAAAATTAGCACAGGGAAGAGCATATGAGAGTGAGTCAGACTCACACCGACACCAAATGTGCAGCCCGTGATGAGCTGGGAGGAATCCAGCTGACAGCGCATTAGAATCTTAGAGACGCACATCCACAGAGGCAGTGAGATACATTCAAGACCACACTTAAAAACACGGGCGCACACAAGACGCAAACCAACACACCCAAGCATGCAGGCAAACCTCGTCAAATGCACTTGCAACGAGGGGATCATATGCACATTCAGACTCACTTCAACTCTATCAGACGTACACGCAAGTCCTGACATAAACAGGCTTCCACGGAGCAGCCAGATTAGACAAATACACTGTCTGATTTGGCTGTATAGAGCGGAGCGTTCTCAGGGGCCTGTCAGGAAAACATGCACTCAAGTGGCACTGACAGAGAGGGAAGATTGGAGGCACTGTGCTGTAGAAAATCTGTAAATGTGTCGCTCGGGAAACTACAGGTTACTTATTTATTTTCCCAGCACATTAATGAGATTATTCTGTGGTCACAAATTGCCCCTGATGACATTATGACTCCGCGTTCCTAACATGCTTCAGACAATCAAACAATAGAAGCTCACTAAAATGTCTCACTCGTTGTTGATCCCTTTGAGGATTGGCTAAATACCCCAGTCATAAATGTAAAATGCTTTGAGACACCACAAATCATCATCTTTACTGCCTCCTAGTAGATTCTAATTGCTATTGGATAAATGGGGAAAGTAGGGGAATCCATTTGGTGTTTTCATGATGCTTGGGAGAGAAAGTTATTTGGTTTGAGATATAGTAAGTGACACGATCCTGAAAGATGGTTTCAACATTCATCACAGCACCCAGGGATGATTCACATTGGTGTTATCTTAAAAAGATTGTTCCCGTCAGGACAGAGATGTTTATTTCGTAGGATGAAGGTGATCACATGCCCTGCGGGGTGTATAAAAAGACGGTTTCAATCTACATCGTCTCCCTCAGGCACCACACAACGTCAGCGTCCTTGTTCATTTTCAAGCTGTCTTTAACATTGCCACTCTAATCCAAATGATCCTAGTCTCTTTCACTGTCATTTCTAAAAGGCTATTATTCTCATTTCTCATTGTACATGATATAAACAATTAGGTTAAAGTTCATTCCACAATGCCGCACATTCTCACATTTCTTGAAGAGGTCATTATTTTTTACATGTAAAGTATGTTTTCTTGCTTGCAGTATGCCTTTTGTGTTTACATTTCTATTTTCATATTGATGAGCTATTGTTTACTTTCACTTTTCTGCTTTGTATTGTGTTATTGTAGCCTATCTTTTATTTACATAATGACAAGTCCATCCATTTTTATGTGGTTGTGTTTTCTTTCTTTTCTTCTTCTTGTTTTTTCTCCTGTTCAAACAGATAAAAAGATTTCTATTGAACATGCAAGCCATCGTAAGTTCACCTTCCCATGACTTCACTCTTCCACTGCTTCATACTGTTTGTGTTTGTACCGTATGTGTGTGTGTCTGAGTCCTAACATCTGTGTTAGCACGTGGAGATGAATGTGTGCAGCGTCTTGTGTTGAGCCCATCTATCCACACTTTGTTGTCATCTCACATCTAGTTCAGTGAAGGCACCCCTCACCTTCTTTTCCAGCCTGCTTATGAGTGTTGTTATTCCATCTCGTCTAGTATGTTGACTAAGCATAACATAGGACTCTGAGCTGGCTCCATGTTAGCACATTGCATCGGTTACATAACAGCTTGCTGCAACTGTAGATTGAAAATAAAATGTAATAACAACAAAGAGATTAATAGATGTAATTAAACAAGCAGCCCAAAAACAGTTTGATTGGATCTAACCCGGTGGGCAGGGGGGGATTCTGCAAGCTCTGATATGAAGGGAGAAAAATGACATGCCTCTAAGCTGAGACTCTTTGATCCACAGGCTATGAGGTGGAAACATAGAACTTGCTGGAGAAAAACAGTGTATTTGTGTCTGACTTTCAGTTAATCTGTGATATAGCTTAAATTTGAAGTGATGGTAATTCCTCTAGCTCAATGTGACGTGGGCTCAGGGCAGAGCAGCCACGGTAATGCACCTAATTCGCTATTGTTCCGTTTGTGGTAATAAGTGCGGACGGCTGTCGGATTCGGTTCCATCGTGCCACGTGAGCACGGGAGCTCTCTCTCTCTCTGCCAGCCCGTCTGCCTCCGGCTTTCCTCTCCTCCACCCTTTCTTCTTCTCTCACTGCTGCTCTGTAGTGTCTATGGTTTCCTCCAACTTCTTCCCCACTCTCTCCTGCTCTTATAACATGGGCCTTTTCCTCAAGCACCGCTATCCTTATCTCCTCTCTCCTCCTCACCACACTTATAATCCGTCTGTCCTCTCAACAAATCACAACCTTATCTAACTCCTTCCTATCCCTTTTTGCCAAATTGCCTTTCCTCCAGCTCTCTCCTCCTCTATTTATCCAGCCTGTCTACTCCCTCTTTTTTTTTTTTTTTTCGCTCTTCTTTGTCTCCCGCCAACCTCGCCTCTTGTCTTCTTCTTTTTTTCTGCTGTGGTGTGACTGGCTCACGTGTCGGGGCTGGGTATGGCTCTGCTAGTGTTGGGGAGTCAGGGCTAAGCAGGCTGTGGTGGGCCTGCGGACCAGTCACAACCAGTCACCCAGCAGCAGAAAAGAGGGGGAGCCCAATGGGGAGCAGATGAAGTTATGGTCAACCTTCCCACCACCACCACCACCACCACCTCTTCACTTCGATCCAGTTTTTTTTGTGCGATGTGCCCCCTGCAGGCTAGGAGGAGCTGTTTATTAATGTTGCTTTCCTGGATGATCCCTTTTAACCCAAAGCGATGTATCTTTAGCTAGAGTCAAATTGAACACACGGTACATCCTAGCAGGTACACTGCCAGAGTAAAATAATAGGTTCACATTATTTCAAGTCTACTGTATGTTAAAACAACACTCATCGCCAGCACACTGAAAGAGTTAGCGGCCACTGCGATCTTTCCTCCTGTCCATACTGGCTGCAAAGTGATTCCCTCCCTAATGTGATTCCAATGATCTCAATTGAATGTGGATCCCATCGTGGCCGATACCTGACCCACATAATAAGGTCAGCATCAGTGCCAATACCGATCTGGCATATCAGATCTGTGGATCCCGGGTATATTTTCTAGAGTTACAATCTTTTTAGTGCTTAATCACTGAGCCGTAATAGTGTGAAAGTAACACAAAGAGGCAATAAAGAACTAAAAATACAGTAACTTAATATACACCTTTGTTATGCTTTCTTACCCAGAATGCTGTAGTCTCACATTAGCTTCAGATGATCTTTGGAAAGCATTTTTACACAAAACAAGGACCGTGGATTTTGTCTTGCATCACCTACATTGGAGTCATGTCAGGACGGGATCTTTTCAAGCCCAGTATGGACAGGAGGAACAAAAACAGACAATAACTCATTCAATGCACATATGGGAATGTTAGTATTATTTTAAGATAGATTTTAAGAAAACATTTAAGATTTAAAAACTGAAGCTTTTCTTGAAAGATTTCCATGTCAGCTGTGGCTGCCCATGTGAAAAAAGGGCTGCAACAATTGATTATTTTAATTGTGGATTGATCTACTGATTCAATTTCAGTTAATTATGTACTAAAATAAAATGTCAGTATTAGAATATATATAGTGCCATCATATTTTGTTTTGTTTGTTCAAAAATCCAAAGATATTACATTAACAATGGTATAAAAGAGAGAAAAGCATGCTTGAGAAGCAGGAACCAGCAGATGTTTTAATCTTGTCTTGATAAATGACTTAAAAGATTAATCAATTATCAAAATTGTTTTTAATATTCTGATGATCAATTAGTAATTTTGGCACTAACTTAGACTACAATAACTCATGTATGCTACTTACTGCTACAACAGATGTGTAATAAATCAGATCATATCTCTTAAATTGTATTTCTGTCCCTGTTTTCTTTCCCTTGCATTTGTGTCTGTGTGTTTTCACGTGTCTGTTAATCACATGTTAACCGTCTGCCTCCGTCCCTCTTTCAGCGCTGGCTCCAGGTATGGGTGTAGCCGTCTACGCTGGTCTGGTGGGGGCCCTGCTGCTGTGCGTGATACTGGTGTTGTGCGTAGGAGTGCTCGCATATCGCCGCAGATGCCGCCATCTCCACGGAGACATCACAGATTCTTCATCTGCTCTCACCGCTGCCTTCCACCCTGGCAACTACAAGCCTCCCAGACAGGGTAGGTTTACACACACACACACACACACACACACACACACTCAAACAGTAACTCACACACGTGTCATGCACACACATCATCCAGATCCACATTCACCCACAATTTCTCTTTTTATCATTGTTTTTTTTTTACAGCTTTTCTTATTTTTACTTATTTTAGAAGCACTCCCTCACAATTCATTTGCTATTAATATCACCCCATAGATTCATTCTCTTTATACCATTATCTCCTCTCACTTAGTCAATTCTCCATTCTTTACTTTAAGCATTTGTCATGGTATCCCTTTTCTTGTTCTTGCAATCAAATATTAATTAGCAGCATTAATCCATTTCACTCGCGTCACTTTTAGCACTCTCTGTGTCATTTCTGGTGATAAGAGAGCGGCTCCTCTCTTCTCCTGTGTCCACAGATAACCCTCACCCTCTGCATCCCTCAGCTCCTCCAGATCTGACAGCGACAGCAGGGGCATTCCGCGGGCCGCTGTTCTCCCTGCAGCAGGGGGCCAATGACAGCCCCCACAAGATCCCCATGACCACCTCTCCTCTGCTGGACCCCTTGCCCGGTCTCAAAATAAAGGTGTATAATGCCTCCACTCTTTCGTCCCTGGAGCTCCCTGCGGACATGTACTCAGGTGACGGGGAAATCCTCAGCCTGAAGTCGGTGGGTACTATGGGTAGAGAGCGGGAGTACCTCAGCCACACCCTGTCCAGAGAGCCTGGGCTGAGCACCAGTGCCACTCTGGGTAATCTGGGAGGACGCCTTACCATCCCCAATACAGGTAACATATATCGCATGCAGCTGTCTTTTCACACGCAAAAACCCAGAATTCATATTAAAATAATGGTTCACATTATTTTAATGTGAACCAATAAAATATTCATTAAATCACACATACGACAAGATAAGACGTGACACCTTCTCCCTTAGGTGTGAGTCTGCTGGTGCCCCCTGGCACAATCCCCCAGGGGAAGTTCTATGAGATGTACCTCATTATTAACAAGTGGGACAAAACGACGTGAGTGCCTCTCATCTTTATTCTTCTATTTCACTCATCTGTTTCACAACCATGAGGCAGAATAGACTTTATTCTCTCCTCAATCAGAAGGTCCCCAGTGCAATGCTCTGCTACTGCGAGTAGGAGGGAGTTTATTTCAAAGTTCTATCACTTTTTCTGAAGATATAAATTCCATCAACTCTACTCAACTGCAATACAATTGATGTAGATCCATTTCTTGTCAATTTTCTGAAAGGTTGATATTTAGTGTGCCTCAAATACGTCAATACCAGCATGTTCCAAACCGTGTTGTGGCTATTATGTTCTTTTATGAATGAAGTGGGATGTTTTGGCAGCTGTTGAAAACACCTGGTGTTCTCCCTGTGTGTGTGTATTTGACATTTACAGGCTACCTTCTGAGGGCAGTCAGACTGTACTAAGTCCTGTGGTGAGCTGTGGCCCATCTGGTATGCTGCTGAATCGCCCTGTGGTTCTTACTTTACCCCACTGTGCCCAGCTAGACACACCTACACCTGACTGGACCCTCACACTCAAGACACAGACGCACCAGGGGGCATGGGAGGTGAGACAGCCTCTGACCGGTACCAAATAACGGATATCTCGTTGGCCGATGTGGCATGATTGAATCCTACTTTGATGTTTTTTCAGGAGGTGCTGACAGTAGGAGAAGAGACTTTGTCGTCTCCGTGCTACCTGCAGCTGGAGGAGGAGTGTTGTCATGTTCTCATGGAGCAGCTGGGAACGTACAGCCTGGTGGGACAGTCCTGTCCTCCACAGCCTGCCTGCAAACGCCTGCAGTTGGCGTTGTTCGCCCCTCGAGCACCCTGCCTCTCCTTGGACTACAGCCTCCGCATCTACTGCGTCCATGACACCCCACATGCATTCAAGGTGCTGCTTGTGTATTTGTCACTCTGTCTGTGTAGACATGTCTGTTTACCTCTGATCTTTACCTTTCTTCTTCTTGCCTTTCTGTTTCTTCATTTCTTTGATGCGGCAGTCATTCAGGCAATATTAACTTATAGTGTGAATATTAAGTGCATTACTGGTAATTACTTAAACCTGCAAAAGACAAGCATTTGTTAATGTAAATACATTTATCATATGAGTGTTAGTTGACAAGTTTGGTTTGGTCATAAACAACAAACACACCAAAATACAAGACACAGATTCAATTCAACATAGGACTTGGACATGCAACAACAAAACAATATAATATGAAATAAAATAAAACACAAACAAGATGTCATTCATAAAATTGAGATGTGACACAAGTTAATAACAGTAAAAGTTATTAAAGCTTATTTCCAGTGTAGTCCAGGGCAATAGAGTCCCTGAGGCCCTGCAGATCCTTCCTAACACTTATTGAATCTTCCTTGCCTACTACAAGCAACGACTCCAAATAGTACAGCACAAAACAAACCCCCTACTAAACAGCAAATGAGCACTCCATCCAGAGAAAGTTGGACTCACTGGCCTTAAATATTTTCCTTCTCACAGTCCCTTTTGTAGAACGTGTTCACAGACCAGCCGGGGTAGTAAATACAAGCATGCTGTGTGCAGTTTACTGGCATCACATTACATGATTCCTGGCTGCTAAAGTTCAAACAGCTTTCAAACTGTTTGCTATCGCACATTTCCATTCGGAGACACCCAACTTAGAGAGCGCAGGGCACATTTTAATTAAGCATTTTGAAAGCATGTTTCAAAATGTGTTAAAAGGATAAACCCATAATAATAAAACCAATAAAATAGATATGTCCGGTCTTCTCTTCTCGCCCCTGTGCAGGAGGTGCTGGATTTGGAGAGGAGTCTAGGAGGAGTTTTGCTGGAGGATCCCAAGCCGCTACTCTTCAAAGACAGCTACCACAACCTGCGCCTGTCCATCCACGACATTCCACACACTTACTGGAGAAGCAAACTGCTGGCAAAGTATCAGGTGAGGTGCTCAAAATGCAGCAAATACTAGATAACAGCCTGCTAATATGTTAAGTCTTTATAGCACAACTCATCAGCAGCTTGAATAATGTAGACTACTAAAACTATTGATAAATTGTCTGTGTTACTTAATAGGTCAATAACTCCAATAACAAGCAATAATAAGCAATAACTGTGATCTGAGCTATGTTCTCAGAAAATACAGCTAGTGGACTTTATTCTATGTACCGCTGATGTAAACATCCAAAGCCTCTGTTGCATTCTCTGTGCAGCAGCACCGAGATTGCAGTCTGAACCTCTCTGAATAAACAAACAGAAAATCTGATAGTGGACCTAATTTATGGACAGTGCGCTTTAGAAATAAATTGTCCTCTGACACACGGAGTCCCTGTTGTTGGAAACATCCAATATCAAAATAAAGCACATTGCACTCTTCGTGAATAGAAACCGTGTTCTAGATCCTTATTGGTTGTGCTGCCCAGGACTAAGCCACTTTTTAATCACAGCATAGAGACATTTCTTTTAGCTTTTCTTCTTAACATTTGTTTTTGTTAACAGGAGATCCCGTTCTATCACATCTGGAGCGGCAGTCAGAGACCCTTGCACTGCACCTTCAGCTTGGAGAGAGGGAGCCTGGCCGTGTCACAGCTCACCTGTAAGATCTGTGTCCGACAGGTGGAAGGGGAGGGGCAGATATTCCAGCTGCACACGGATATTCAGGAGGTAATGGTGACTCAGATGAAACACAGATGAAACTGCCATGAAGGCCACACAGGTATGCCAAACAATACTGAGGTTGGTCTCAATGCTTCTCACCCTCTCTGTCAATCCAGACTCTACCCCCACACTCGCCCCTCCCCTCAGGAGGCACCTGCCTGCCTTCCTCTCAAGTGGGACCCTATGCCTTTCGCTTGCCTGACTCCATCCGCCAGAAGATCTGTGCCAGTTTGGATGCACCCAGTGCTCGAGGATGTGATTGGAGACTACTAGCACGCAGTCTGGGCTTTGACAGGTCAGATCTGCCTCACATGTTCATACGTGAAAGGCAGCTTGGTCAGGCTTTAGCTGTAGAGTCCAGTGTTGATACTCGGGTTTCTAGCTCCTACTGTCAACTGATAACTCAGGATTGTGTAAAAGGTGGCATGTAGATATTCACTGTCTGAGGTTAGATTTATGTAGTTGTGATTTTAAAAAGGGACTCAGAATTCTGTTTAGAGTGGGGTTAAGGTTCGGGATAATATAAGTGTATTATCCTGGTCACACTGGTTAGAATATGGAAGACATGACTTGAATATTAAGTTCAGGAATATGATTCAGCCATGTTGTATATTGCTTCATAAAACAATCCTACTTTCTGTGGAAAGTGGTACCAACAGTATTTACAACATACATAATGGAGTGCTTCCGTTACAAACATTTTTTTCATCTTGCCTCGTCTTCTTCCCCTCAGGTACTTGAACTACTTTGCAACAAAGCCCAGCCCCACAGGTGTTCTACTGGACTTATGGGAAGCTTGTCACCAAGCAGACGCAGACCTGGTCTCTCTGGCGACCGCGCTGGAGGAGATGGGCAAAAGTGAGGTGCTAGTTGTCATGACAACGGATGGGGATTGTTGATTGGTCAAGGAACGAGAGAACAAGCAAGACTTTTTTTTTTCTTTCACCATCGTGATGAAAATAAGAATACCTGCCTATGAATATGCACACACCGGCACAAATTAAAAGCCCACAGAGCAGTTTGGATCCTTCATATGTACTGTATTACCTCTGACTCATCTTCCTTTTCATTGCCCCCCTGATCAGCTGCTGAAGCTACATATCCACCATAACCCATTCCCATGCGGGCCATCCTATAATAACTGCTAACCTGATTCAGCTTGAATCTTTCAAAGCAATGTTGCATCTGCAAGATGTGAAACCAATTTAAGGGTACGAAGGCATACAATGGGTGTTAAATCATCTGTCATATGTGGTGTTGACTGTCTTTTTCAAAGATTGTAAATTACACTATTCTTGTATATAAATGACAAAGCTTTGGGACAAACAAACAAAAAAAAAAACATGTATTCAACACACTAAAGCACACACAACAACACATACACAGGATACACAGGATTATCCATGTTTCAGTAGCAACATTAAAGTGTATGACTTACCGGTAACACCATCTCATGCCAGGGGCTTTTGTTTTCTCCATTGTCACTCTGTGTGTGCAGTGAATGACAGGAAGCACCAACCTGTCAGCAACCTCCTCAGGCTACAGACACACACAGACACACACACACACACACACACACAGACAAACTGGTCATTAACTGTCTCTGAATTGGACAGGCTGGGATTTCTTGTCCAACTGCTCTGACTGTCGACAAATCATAAGAGGACCGAACCCTCAAGGTTTGAGGGCTTAAGCATATAGCCTTGCGCTGAAAATAAAAGCGCCCTCTTCTTTGTGGGAGTAGGGTGAATTGTAAAGTTTGTTTAAGAATTGGCAGATAGCTCGACCGACAGACTCTTTATATTGTACCAACAAATGCCTCAAAGCCTCGGCACATCATTCCGACTCATAGGGATGTTTCTCTTTCATCTCTCCTTGCGATCCTCCATCTGCCACACTCCTCTGATCTGTTGAGAATAAACTGCAGGAGCGCTTTCTGGTCATCCCTTAAAAGTTTCCTTTGGGGAACGCTCTTTAAGTTATTATCCATATTTGTGGAATTTTTCTTCTTCTTTGTCATTGCTGTCATCTATGCTTGTTTAGGCGACTGAGCTGCTGTGTATTATTTTAGATTCTAGTAAAGCAGGCCAAATGTGGGAGTTAGGTGCACAATGGATGGCTCAGTAGTGAATAACAAAATCATGTTTTTTTTGTTATTTTTAATACTGTGTATCTATTCAAAATGTAAAATATAATCTGTAAAACATGATTGGAGATGGTCAAATGTCCAGGTGAATATACTGTAGGTTTGCTTGGCTGTAACTGAGGGCAGTTTCTACTGTTCACAGATGAATATTACAGAATAGATTAGCCTTGCCTTGAATCAACTAGGCAGCAAGGGACCATAAAGTTTACCTCAACACTAACTGCATTATGTTTCAATCTATTGTCCACCATTTATCTATGTGTCCATCTGTCCATCCAGCACCCTGTAACTCATTATGTCTCCCTCCTAACATGTTAACCTTTTTACTAAGCCGCCTGCTTTGTGGTCAGGGTCCTCAAGCTATTTGCATTATCAATATTGTTCTGTCAGATATTGTTAGACAGGATTTGAAATGCTGTCATATGTAACTTTGTCATTACTTAATGAGTCTTTTCCTCCCTCAAAGCAAAAAGCATATTCTTCATATCTTTGAAACCACAAAAACCAAAACACAGGCAGTATCCCTCCTCTTTAGCAGTGATTCATGTCACTGTTTGTGTGAATGAACTGAAAACATAAGTGTGTGTGCGTGTGCGTGTGCGTGTGCGTGTGCGTGTGCGCGTGCGCATGTGCTGAATGAGTGGGCAGGTGGGTGTGCACACAGTATGTGCACACACTTAAGATCTGTCATTTCTCTTTGTAAGTGCTATGCAAGTACAAAAGAAAAGAAAAGCATTTTGACTTCTTTTGTTTCCTGGAAGAGTAATTCTATTTTTTCAGATCAAGGCATTGACAGGGTTTTGATTTTTTATCCCTAAGTGGTTTAAGAATGGTTTATCACTTTTGGTGATGGTAGCATGTGTGGAAATTCTCAATCTGTATCAGAAGACTTGGATCACTGACCAAGCTAGTACTGAAAAAGCACACGTGGGAGAACAAAACAAAACTTGGTGCAATGGCTACAAAACAAGTTGTGACTAAAATCATGAACTCATGCCCAGCAGGTTTTTGCCCGTGAGGAACTATGTGAACACGACCAGTTCAGTACTTTGGATTCCTGAACACTGTAGGACTATTTTCTTGTTACAGAGACTGGCTAACTGTAGACTACAGTGTTTATTCATCCAGATTTCTCGAGTATCTGTTGGATCTTTGGCCATAGCTCTTGATAATTTATGCTGGAGCTGGACTGGATTCCTCCTTGCTCCCATCAAAGAGAATAATTTAGCCTTTGTTCAAGAAGTCCGACATTTTTACAATAAAGACTAAATGGATTCAGTGACATTATTTTATCTCTGTAAAGTACCAATTGTAAATAAACGTCTAGCCTTCTTACCTGTAACTAAATATAATTTTTATGCAATAAATTATATTTCTTAGTTTAACAATAGTGTGTGTTTTGTTGTTATTGAATTCAAACTTGCAAAACAAAGCCGCGGCTTCCATAAAATCTATACACCAAGTGGCCGGCTTCTTCAGAGTTCCTTGGCAGGACTAGATCACTGTTAAATGGCATCTGTTTTTATCAATTACACCCCGTTTTCACAGAAATTGCAGAGCTCCTCAACCTGGCCCCCTTTTCCTCACACCTCATTGGAAAATTCCCTTTAGGTCCATTTAGCTTTAAAAGCTTTTAACTGGCAGGCTGTCCGGCCTTCAAAATAACAAGGTTTTAGAGACACTAATAGTGGTCTTCAAGGACTGACTCTGGGCATTTAGCTCGAGTATTCTAACCTCCGTTTTTTTGACCAGTGCAGGATGTGTAGGGATTCGTCAGATTAGGCTCTTATATCAAGAACAAAAATCCCAGTGGGTCATCTGCGGTGAGTGTGCACTGCAGTGTGCTCTTAATGGCAAGCAACACTTTGTTTCATTGGATGCACTACTAATTGAGGACTGATATGCCACCCTTCAGTGCATGGGTTAACTGAACCTTTTATAATACACAAAGTGGTGATGCACAGTGTAAAAGCTGACTGCAGCTTCAACCCCTCACCTCTATGCAGGATGTTTTTGTTCCCTTTAAGAAAGTAAATTGATAGCAAGAATAATATTATTTTGAAGGCATGTAAAAAATATTTGGAGAACAGACTGTGTGGGCTGCTAGTACAGCATGTGCAACATAAACAGTAATAGTAAAGATTGGTCCTTTACAATTAGGTCCCCTGTTGTCAGGAGGAAACAGCAGTTCGGCAACTGAAAGTTGGATTGGCTCCACCTTGGACAGTAATTCAACTGATAATGAGTCGTTTAGTCCAGTGGTGCCTACTCATATGTCACAGAGAGCCAAGAGTCTGCAGGATTTCACTCTAGTCATAGACCCAAAGTACCCTGGTGTCATGTTTGACTGTAAAGAGGATATTTTGTCCATTTTTCTCTAACAGGTGCTGTAATTGTCTTCATATTCCAGAGAGGTGCAATACCACATCACTGGATAATCTGCCCTATAGTGCCCTCTCCTGGAAAATGTGGTTGGTAACACACACCTTTCAACAAAAGCCAGTACACACAATGGTACATGGTAATGAAAATAGATTCTGGCATCTTTTTAAATAAATAATATACAATATGAGCGACGTTTTAATAAATAATAATAATTAATAAACAACTTTTCATCAAATTAACCAATGGGATATTTGCCAAAATGCACAACAACATATAGTATTAATATCTCTAAACCACTAAGTAGTCTGTTGATGGTGTAATGATTTACATGTGATATGTAAAGGTTAGGTTCACTTCATTAATGAGCACTACAAATTCTATGATAGTATATTTTGTAATCAGGGAAATGCTATTAATAATGTCCTATTACAAAATACTCAAACGTGTCTTACTTTACACTAGTTGTGTCGTCATTGATTGATTTTAGCACAGGATATTACTCAAAAATGTTTGTAATTTATATTTTGCCTGCTATTTAACTAATGCTTGGCAGTTTCGTACATATCTCACAAACCAAACTTTAGACTTATCTCATCAAAATCCAATTAATTTCAATAAACAATTAAATGTAACATCCTCTATCAAGGGATGTTTAATTATTTTTGCCTTATTGTTTGTTTTATTTGTATTTTTGGTTGTTTGTTAACCAAAAAGGACAGTCAAGTATTGCAATTTAGCACAAATTATAATTTTGTATTATTTATCATATAAATATAATATAAATATCTCTTTAAATTTCTAATTTATTTTAGAAAAGCTGTGCCGGAAAAGCCGTCAGTAATAATAAGACTTCCGGTATGTTGGTCTCGCTGTCCGAATAATAGCGTCGATTACTTTTTATTTTTAATATTCTTTTTTAATTTTCAAATTATTTTTTAAATTAATCTCGGACTTGGGCCAGAAGAATAATTTTATATATGTATTACTTTGTTGGCAAAATATACGTCCGTCTGGTTTAAAATTGTGTAGGTAATGCTTTTATTCTGAAGGAGTCACGTAGGAAGCCGTAATGTTGTTGCTGCTTGTGGATCACAGGCCGAACAGTGTTAATCAGCTGACCAGAAATGAAGTTTGCTGTGAAATGGATTTGTGGTTCTGTGTAACACTTGTAGAAAATGCAGAAGCAACAGCCAAGGAGTCTCCAACAGTGAGGTATGTTGATATTTTATTTAATGAGCCCAGCATTAAGCACGGGTCGATTTAGGTCAACGTTAGCTACTTTTGTGGATACGTTGTATATGTCTGGGTTTGCTAGTCTATAATGTTAGTTTACGTGACTGTGACTGTCAACACTAAAGAAATAAAACTTGACATGACGATTCGCATGAACACCATAATAACGAAGACCACGGCAGAATGAGCAGAATGATTTTGCAATGAATAGTGAACAAGTAGAACTAGAATTTAAAACCAGCTGTTCGCAGTGACCGGAGTCATGTTGCTGTTTCAGTGGAGCCTGCAGTTCGAGTGCGTGTAATTGTTTTTTCTTGGGTTAGCATCACGTGAATACTTGTTCCTCATTAGTGGCACACATGATGCTTTAGGATGCAAGGTCAGCTTTGTACTGGCATGTCAGTCTTCCTTTAACCTCCTTAAATAGTTAAAGCAATAACCTTGTGCATTGAGCAAGCAAGTAGTTCCAGTGAAAAGCTGTTTTTCTGTTTCTGTCATTGAGATAACTGTGTATCTTGTGACTGTTCATATGCATCACTCACTACTCACCACTTACTTTTGGCATGTGAGGTTGTAGTTTGCACAATGTGCAGATGTGAGATCAGATGAAACTGGAGTGATTGCCGAAACTCCGTATAATGAGTCAAACACTCACATGCCTTAAGGATAAATCCTTAAGGATAAATCTGAGGTAGCATTTAATGTAAAAGAATCCCGCTGTGTGTGGGAATTGCCAAAGCCATGATTCCACTTACTACAAGTCAAAGACGGATTCCCGGAACAGTGAGTTAAGACTCACACACGTCTGCCATATAGTAACGATTCCTGTGCCCCCATTCATTTCAGTAGTGGCAAAGTGAGAAAAGGACAACCCGCCCCTCCTTACATCGGAATCATCATAATGAGTTATCTCCTTAAATTTCTTTACAAGTGTGTCTTTAAAGGAGTTGAAAGCATTTGGGGGGAAACCCCATCAATATGACCATCAATCAATTATTCTCAGGGTTAAATGTGACTCCTTGCACTGCAGCATAACAGGAGCTGGACAACTGGACTGATCTCTACCAGCTACAGCTCAGAGATCCCTCCAGACTATGGCTTCACAACAAACACAATCTGTCTTTTCCTTTCTGGACAAGCACAAGTAACAACGTAAGTACCATTCAATCCCCACTTATTGCAATACAATTATTATTTTGCAGTCTTTTTATTTTATTTTTTAACTTGTGTTTTTTCTTCTTCTCCTTCACAGCTGTCTGTGTAAAACTCCCTGTCTTAGTGTTCTTCTCTAGCTTCAACTTTCCCTTTTCTCTCTCATCTTGACTTTGTGTGTATTTTGTATGTGAAAATGGATGAGCCAGAGCCTGTGCCGCCCAGTCTCAACTCCTCCTATGTTCCCACTGCTCTTGGCAACCACCAAGTGTCTGAAGAAGAGGACAGTGAGGACCAGAGTCCCTCTGCATCACTGCTGCCCAAACATTCCTCGGTGCCTCTGGCCGTGCGCTACAGCCCAGAGGACTCTTACTGTCTGGTGTACATCATCTTCTTTCTGATGGGCATCGGCTCCCTGCTGCCCTGGAACTTCTTTATAACAGCCAAACAATACTGGCTCTACAAACTGAGTAACAACACTCATCGCAGTGGCAATGAGGAACAACGTTCAGATCTCAGTGTGAGTGAAAGAGATACTAATTGATGTGTGTACACAGGAAGATGCACGTTTCATGATACTGTGGTGATCCTGTGACAGATGTGAGGACTGGGTCTTTTCACACACAACACAGTTATACAATTAGAAATGCCAAAAAGCTTGTTGACGGCAGCTAAGATGAAGGTAGGGAAGGGTCAAGTGTGGATGGTAGATCTGCTTCCTAACTATGAGGAAGCTATTACTATTACTACTAAGTCACAGAGGCAGAAACAGCTGAAAGAACCTCACAACATTAGAAGAAAATGCAAGAAAACAATTATGACAGTTGTCCTGCCTGAATATGTATGCACACCTTGGAAAACTAGCTTTTGCAGATGATAAAATCCATCGTGACATGCATGTTGTGAACATACCAAAGAATGTCTTTCCACTAGAGTGTCGTCGAACTGGGCCTGTTTTTGTAAGAACAGTACATTTAACTCCACGCTGACGAGACAAACGGCTGATAAAAGAAGATGAGTTCTATAGATCTCTGAGAATAATGCTTGATTTTATTAGGCTTAGAAACCACAGCAAAGATAAGGAAGGAAAGACTTGGTTTCATTTTTATATTTCTCCCCTCTCCTTTCACTTCCTCTTACTTTGTGTGACACTAAAGGAGTGCACGAGTGTGTCTTGTTATACTCAAGCTAATTCAAATGTTTAATCTTTTCTGTAACTTTTCACAGGACTACTTTGAAAGTTATCTGGCCATTGCCTCCACGGTGCCGTCTGTGCTGTGTCTGATACTCAACTATGTCCTAGTTAACAGGTTCATTCCCCACACACACACACACACACACACACACACACACACACACAGAGCATTATGTATTTTAGTACAGTTTCACATGTTCTATGAACTTGTTACAATGCCACATTGTCCTATCTGGTGTCTCTTTACATTCTCTATGGACAGTCTACATTTTATATGTATTATTTGTGTGGATAATTAATAGCTTGTTGTCTCACCCATCCTACCGTGTGTGTGTGTGTGTGTTCGGTAGGTTGTCTTCAAGCGTGCGGATTCTGTCCTCTCTTGTCGTGATCCTGTTGGTGTTTGTGGTGACCACGGTGCTGGTGAAGGTGGACGTGTCAGACTGCACGATGGAGTTCTTCACCGGCACACTGGTCAGCGTGGCTGTCGTCAGCGGAGCCTCCAACATCTTCTCTGGCAGCATGTTCGGGATCAGTGGGCATTTCCCCATGAGGATCTCTCAGGCCCTTATATCAGGTACGGCCCCCATTCAGGTCAGGAATGTCTCTCATTTACACTATTGTCTTTGTAACATTTCTACAGTACCAATGTACAGATACCCTTTCTTCTGTCTTGAAGTCCATACAGTATGCCCTATTTAGCAGCTTCATTAAGGGTTTATTGACTAAATAACTTGCCACCATCGTACAAGGTGTGGGACACAATATTGTCACGATGACGACTGTCTGTCTGTGTGTGGGCACGCTCTGGTGAGCACCCTGTTGCATTATATTTGCACATTAATGAATAATCTAATACTTTAGATCTCTAATGTCTAAAAGATAAGTGTGTTGCCTTTTATATTCGTACTATGCAAGACTAGTATAGTGACATACCTCCATTTATCAATTTATTAATGGGATTAATTATTGACCTTATTAACCTAACTGGTTATAGCTATGCCTCTTGTCCAGTGTGAACAGGAAGAAGCAGGTGTAGAAAACAGATGACGTTATGGGGCGTCGTGGTGGGATAGGAGTTGGACCAGATAATCTTAACATTCCCCGGTCAAGTCTGGGGAAACCCGTTCCACTTTCTCCCTCGGCTCTCTACTATACTCTAATAAAGGCAAAAATATGCATTTACAATTATATTTAATATATAGAGGTGATTTTGGTGGGACATTAGGCAGTCCAAGTGTCTTGTTAACTGATTGGTCCCTTTTTTTTTGTCTCAGGCCAAGCCATGGGAGGCATGCTGAGTGCAGTAGCATCATTAGCAGACCTGGCATTGGCGAAAGATGTGACAGACAGCGCTCTGGCCTATTTCTTGACAGCTGACTTCTTCATCCTGCTCTGCATCATCACATATCTGCTGCTGCCCAAGCTGGCATATTCGAGGTCAGTAGCAGCCAAAGATGTTCAGTGTCCCAGAATACTGATACATATTCTGCCTTTCAAACCTGTATTTACATTTACAAATGCAGGGGATGATAACACGTCCTGTAAACTGTGCTTGTATCTGAATCTGGATACTATAGAGAACATGGGAGAAGTTTGTATGGCGGCATATCGCTGCCAAAAAGCGAGTGCGCAAATTATCAAATTATCGATTTTTGTTTTACTTGAGTGTTTGTGTATATAATGAAACACCAGATTATGTTTAAATTCAGGCATATTCCTAACATTGAATAAAAATTAAAAAAAATGTCAAGACATTGTACAAACCCTGAAAGCAGCCATCTATCTTGCTCCTTTCTTTTGCACTTCTTCTAAGACATGCTGCATTCTTCTCTTTTTTCTTCTAGACACTACATGCTGGCAGCAACATGCACCAGTCCAGCAAGGATGAGCGAGGGGGGAGCAGCAGGTACCCGAACCAGAGTCTCCGTCCCACCACTGCAGCCTATCCTCAGGAAGACGTGGGTGCTCGGTCTGAGCGTCTTCTACGTCTTCTGCGTCTCAATCATGGTGTTCCCCGGAGTATCCTCGGGGATCCTGTCTGTGCACAAAGACAGCGGCAGCCCCTTGACAACCACTTACTTTGTGCCTCTCACCAGTTTCCTCCTGTACAACGTAGCAGACTTGTGTGGCAGGCAGGCCACAGCCTGGCTGCAGGTCCCTGGTCCCACCAGCAGAGTCCTGCCTGTCCTGGTGCTGTGTCGCTCCATCATGGTGCCACTTTTCATTTTCTGTAACTACCAGCCGAGGGATCACATCCGCACTGTGCTTTTCACCCATGATGTGTACCCTGTGGTCTTTAACTCCCTGCTGGGCCTCTCTAATGGCTACCTAGGCACTCTACCAATGATATATGGCCCCAAGGTGGTACCTCGGGAGCTGGCAGAGGCCACAGGAGTGGTCATGTCCTTCTTCCTCACTCTGGGACTAGCTTTTGGGTCTGCCTTCTCTGTGCTTATTGTGCACTGCATCTGATCAGGTTGTTGAGCAATAGTCAGTTACAGTGGCATAGTAGAGTCACTGCACCCCCTGCTGATGAATACCAGAACCTCCAAGCACGGCGATGCCAGTTGTGTGCCATGAGGGAAGAGTGCTGATAAGCTTCTCATGTCCACTTTTCACCAAAAGGCCTGAACTCCTTCATACCTCAAGTTAATGTGCATTATGTTTACAGTAATGTGGCTCGTGATGTGAGACTAAAGATGTGTCTGCCATGACTTGGATATATTAGAGATCAGGAAGTGGCTCACATTTTGTACAAAGTTGTTCAAGGAGTGAAAGTGTTATAAAATATAAAAATGTTTTAGTTCAACTTGAATAAAATATGCAGATGGCAGAAGCACATCTTGATGGGTACAGCTGGAAAAACCTGGCTCATTTGTTCAATGTGGTTGATTTTCTGTTTGTAAATCTTGTAACTGAACTTGGATCAGACACACTGAACATTTCCAACTCTTTAATTTCTCAAATGTACACTTGAGCTGTAGACCATAAGAAGTGATAGAAATGAGCTAATGTTGTAAATGTTTAAGCATTTTTGCAACTTTGGCTAAAAGTAGCAGTTTCTTTCCTTAGATTACAAATAATGTACATTTGTTAACAATTTAAGAGATGTTCACTGTTGTACATTACCTATTTGAGGCAACTTCTAATCCTCTACAAGTTGATTATCCTCCTGTAGTAAAATGGATTCAAACAAATGTCTCCTTTGAGAAATAAACCTTGAGATTTACGGTTAGCTGTCATTTGGAAAATGGTTTGCAGTAACACGCCATCTGCAGATTATAGGATAAAAAACACCCAGTTGTCTCATTTAAGTATTAAATATCACACGTTAAGCGTAGTATAGAGGAGATATCTTTAAATGACGTGATTGGCTGCAAACAAAAAAAAGGTGTGGATTGGGGATCACTTTAATTGTTAAAAATGTACAGAACAGACAGTTGGCTCAAGGTTTAAAGCAGACGATAGAATTAGAGATGTTTTCTGTACGTTAGAAACAGTGATTTACAAACAGTAGGAAGAGTGCACACAATGGGAGGTGAGGGGGAAGTACACTCTAAACAGTTACCTCCATATTAGCTCCTTAAAACAAGAACAAACATATTCTGTCTACAAAAGAGATTTTGTTTGAAGGATCAGACATACTGCTAAAAGTAATGCCAGTTTGCAATCAGTTCCTCCAGGGAGAAGGAGTCACATATAGCTGGGGGGGCCCATGAAGACCCATCAGAACAGCAGCCATCTGAATATAGCTATGTCAACATTAAACATGTGAAATTGTGTCCTAACACACTACACCCAGCAAGCAAAATGAGCAAGTACAACCCAAATTATGTGAATCTGCAAAGCTGACAGGGAAGCGTTGTGACTTCTGCTCAACAAAAGCAGTGACAGGCTGAGCTGCAGGACACCATACGCGTAGTTACTCTCCTGCCCCCCAAGGGGGGAAAAAACAAAAACAAAATGTCCAGTCCCTTTCTACCATGACATCATTCAAAATATCAAAGTTAATTTAAACATAAATTTGCAGTTAAGTCCATTAAAAAAAGAAAACGGGACAAAAATTAAAAGTGGGACGCAGCACTATAGTATTCTCTTTTAATTCCCTACAGATCAGTTTGTTCTGTCTTCGTCTTCTATACCCACACATGGCGTTTGCAGTGAGCCATGGCCTGAAAGACAGAAATATGGGGTTAATATAGGCCTCTCAAAGCAAACTTATCAAACTGTTTACAATCAGGCAGAGAACCTATAAAGTTTATAAAAAAATAAAAGAATCATCTATTGGCCAGCATTAGTAACTGCAGAGTCATAAACGGGCTCAAGAATTACTCTGGGGACACGTTTGGGTCAAAATAGGACTTCACTACTCACGTTGCACTGGGTTGCGGTCTCGATGTTCTTGCACCAGAATGTAGGTCCCCAGCTGCACTGCTCTGTTCCCAGCAGCCTCTGCACAGCCCCAGAGCAGGCTCCTAGTTTCTGTTATACACACACACACACACACACACAAACAAACAGCTCATATACCAAACTGGGTCACAGGCCTGTAGTGCAAGCCGAATAGCCCATTTACTGTTTAAGAAAAACTGAAGTGTAATGTCAGGATTGACTTTAAATCTTCAAAACTTTCCTGGATTAAGTGACACAACAAAGAAAGTAAACGTAATGAAGAGAAAGTTCACATTACTGGTCTTTAGAATTAATCTAGTTTACCATGCACACAAAGTCTGGGTCGAGCATCTGGAGCAGAAGCTGGACAAGCATTGGCTCGTACTGTTCAATCATCTGGTCACACTGTGGACACAGACACACAGGGGTTAATGCAAGGCCGTCATAAGTATAGGTGGAGGTTTAACACACAAAACAAACAAACAAACAAACAAACAAAAAAAAAAAAAAAAAAAAGGTATGAAGATGCAGCTGCTCACCTCGGTCTGGAAGGAGTCCGGCAGGAAGCTGCATACTTTCCTCACAGCCTCCTGAATCTGTTCCTCTGTAGCATTCTTCTCCAGAATGCCATCAATGTAGGAAACGGCCATCTTGCACACCTCGCAGTATCCACCAGTCTTAAAGCGAGTCTGGTCCAGGGCCGCTGGAAAGAATTAGAACAGGAATCAATGTGTTACTACCCACATGTGGAAATACAACCTTTGGCTTCACAGAGGCAGATTAAAGAAAACCAGATACACTAAGACCTCACAGCTCTCAAGGCCTGTTTGTATGAGGCCAACTAACCACTGAAAATTAAGCAGCTGAAATTTTACAGCACCGGACAAAAACAAAATAGAGATTTTATAAACTTTGCAGCAATAGGTGTCCAAAAAACAAAGAGTTTGTCACAATACCTTCCTTCTTGTGACACTGTTAAGTGTCAGTATCAAATTATTTAATTAAATCAAATTCATAAAACACCTCTAATATGAACAACATCTCTGCTGTCAGCAAAACTAACGTGCATTCAGAGTGAGAACTTACGGACGAATGCGCGGCTGGCACCGTTGCAGAGTGCCAACACCGTGCAGACGGTCTTGGGGTCAGCCTCCTGCACCAGCAGCTCAATGATGGCCTGGCCGTATGTATCAATCAGGTCCTTACACTGGGCACTCAGGGTGGAGGGCAGGAATGTGCACACCTTCTCCACAGCCTGGATCACCTCCTCCTGAGACAAAGACAGGTGGATGAGCTTCACACCAGAGCAGAGTCTAACGAACGTTATGTTGGCAGCAGTTGTGTAAAGTTTATCGTTATGGCTGTGTTGGATACATCTATAGGCCCACATCGCACCTCTGTTGTTTGATCCTCCAACATAGACTCCAACTGTTTCATCACAAACTCACAGATGGTACATGTTGGGGAGTCACGGACACGCACCATGGGCTGGAACACAAAGAGGCTGGGTTTCACGTGCACGTACAATAAAACCGATTTTTATCAATATAAAGTACTGATGAGAGTCAGCAGTCAGGTGCCCGCCATGACTTACCTTAACAGACTTGTCAGTGGCAGACTCCATCTTGGTGGCAGGGAAAAGCTTGGCAGCAGGAACAGTCTTGGCAGCAGGAACAGTCTTGGCAGCCTGCAGCATCAGCATGGGGACGGACTTCTTCATAGCAGTACAGAAGCCAGCGTGAACACAGATATCCTTGGGTTGCTAAGGACAGAAACAGACGGTTACTTTAAGATACACAGCCAGAAGGTCTCCAAAACTTGCCACATTGCATGCTGTTAGCATAAACCATGTGTTTGTATTGTGCATACCATTCCACAGCATCACCACCCATGCAAAATGCACGTTTATAAATGGTTTTAAAAAATAAAAACACAGCTTCCTTTTACCAGTATCAAACACACAGCAACACACAACCATACACGCAAACAAATGGTTTACTTCTACAGCTCTGACTGAGACATCCAACAAGTTCAGCCAGTGTTAAAGGAAGAACAGCCAGACCAAGTCACAAGATTCACGCTTGCATACTTTAGACATGACGGCACCGTGCACTCCTGTGACATCAAGAACACAGGAGCATATCTTAATGTTTGCTTTGCTGTACTGTTCCAACAGGCACTGAAGTGTCAAGTCATTAGCCAAACAAGCAGAGTGTTGCGGTTAAGTAAAGTAGTCTCATTCACAATTAGATCATCATGTACACAAGTCTCTACAGTGTCGGGTGAATAGCGCTAGGAGTGGACAGCACAAGAAGCGGCAGCTAAGAGTTAAGAGGCTACAGGCTGAACACAGAATGACCTACCTGTTCCTGGGGAGCAGCACACAAAACCCAGAGCAGGAGAAAACAGAGCAAGACAACATGAATGGAGGGGAGGGGGGAAAAAGAAAAAATAAAAGAACACAGGCGAAACAGAAATTAAGAAAGGAAAAAAAAAAAAAAGACAAAGCGATTTTAAAGGTGTGAATAAATTGAAGTCAGCAGGCCAGGTGGTGCTGCAAGACTGGATATGGGCTTAGCACAACCAAAACATACCAATTATCACACTCATTAGTTTTGATGACCAGTTCATTAAGCTTATCATTGAATATTAGAATATAAAAGATTATTAATGTGGCTTAAATATGCAAACGCAAAACCGTTTCCGTAAACATTCTCGAAAAAATTTAAATAGAAACAAAATCAGTGAGGCACATGACAGAGGGTTAGAGCACTCACCATGGACATGAGCTGCTCAACAACAAGAGTGCCATACTGGCCGACATACTCCTTGCACTGCAATGAGGAAAAACTGTTAATATACAGCATTAATCAGAGGGTAATTAAATCAATAAAATGTAGTTATAAGCAAGGGTCCTCTACGCATGTGGGGTTCTCACCATTGCAGACAGGCCTGGGCCCAGCAGGTCACACTGGTTCTCAATATTCTCAATGAGAGAATCAACAAATGAGGAGTTGGCCTTTGCTTCCGCTTGAGCATCAGTCAGGAACTTAATGCAGTCCTGGCACACGTCGTCATTTTCCTACAGGAAAGGTAAGATTTAGGGCCAAATGATGACAATATTCACCAACAAGAAGTGGAGAGCATCTTGCTCATCATGTTGGTGCAGAGCAGAGTCGAACCGTGTACCTGTTTGGGGGCCTCTTGTTTGGGGGCCTCTTGTTTGGGGGCCTCTTGTGGATATAGGAGACCGGGCACATTGAGGATGAAGGGAGCCACTCGCTGAGAAAGGTCAATCTGAGGGATTTCATTAGAAACAAGCTGCTCTTGGGCCTGAGCCTTAGCCATGGCTGCCTGCTGAGACTGACACAGCCCGATGGCCCCACACACGACACCAGGATCCTCCTAAAAAATAAAAACCACACAAGTACTTAATAACTGGCACAGTTTTATATCCACGCTATAGTTAAGTGCTTTATTTAGAAAGTAAGGAATTTTAGCTGCAAACATAAATTACCCCAGACTTTACAGCATGATTAACCCACACAGTCAAATATACTTAAAATAAATTTAATATCCAGAAAAGTCATGTTTTTATATTTTATTGGATCTGTAAGTGAACTTCCTCTTATGTTCCCAAAGTTGCTGGTAGCAGGTGAGAGTTGAAACAAAGAAAGCTAAACCAAATGCTGCTAGTCATAAGGTTTAGTATTACACAATGACTCATCTGTTCCCATTTAGACTTGGACTCACTTCCTCATCAATAGCCCTTATTCAGCTCGCTGCACTTTGCTCACAGCCACTTGTTTTCCCTTTTTTGGACAAGGGGCAGATGGGCTGTCTTCTAAGAGTCTTAGACGAAGCCGAACGATAAACTGAAAGACGGACCAGACTCCCATAAGCTTTAATAAGCTCTTATTTGCAAGCATTTAATATGATTGTAAATGCCAACCTTGTAATGGCACCATTTAAAAAAAAAGAAGAAGAAAAAAAAAAAAAAAGGGTTAACTTGTGGTGTGCATAAACTGTAAATTGTCACATCCATGGACCTGGATCTACATTTAAACTGATAACAGGCCAAGACTTGGACAAACAGGTTGACAGTGCTCACCAGTTCTCCAGTAATGATTCCCATGAGGATGGGGTAGTAGCTATCCACCATCTCCTTGCACTCAGAGGTCAAACCTTGGTCAGGGATGAGCTGGCAGGCTTTCTCCAGGTACCCGAGAACCTCAGACTGCAATCACAGAAATAACCAGATTTTACTTTTCCAAAAAGATGTGTCTAAGTCTTGGTATAGTTGCAGGAAACTCATTTGCTTCATCTCAACACAGGGACCCCCCCCCCATTCTTACCTCAGTGGCATTGTCCTTCAGTATCTGCTCCACCACCATCAACACCTCTTTACACAAGTCACATGGCACGGTTTTCTGAAACCAGACAACTGGGTGAGTACAACTAAAATGCATTTCCTGCATCTTCAAAGTGTACAGAACCACTAGAACACAAATAAGAAATGCAGGAAAATTGGAGAAAGGAGCATGTGCCAAAAGAACAACATCTCACCATCTGGGGCTTGTTCCACACATTCTGCTGGCAGTGGGCCACAGCTCCACACAGAGATGCCGTCTTTACATTTTGACACCAGTAGGGGGGGCCACGAGCACACTGCTCAGTGCCAAGCAGGGGGTTGGCTAAAGCTGCAAAGTAGACAAACGTCATATCTTTTAGAGACCTTTCCTCCAGAGATCAGAAGCAGACACTTGACAAAACCATATTCCTGGATACGTTATTACTACTTAAACTGAACATTTAATTGTGAAACGTAAAGACCATTTATTTCTTTAGGACAAGCTCCACCTATTAGTTTGAGGTTTTACCTGCTCTCCATCTATCAAGTCATCTAGATTTTAGATTATAAAAACATGCACAGGGCTAGTAACACTTTCTCAGAGTTAAATATCTGGCAATTCCAGTTTAACCAAGAGTAGACGTGGCTTTATCACATTTTCAGGTGGTGCCAGCAATGACCCGATAGGGAAATTCAAGGCTGACATACATCCTCAAAACATTATAAAAGAGGAAGTTGATTTATAAAAAAAAAAATGTTTTTACTTGTATCTAAACCTCACTGCTCTGGATGTTTAATTTTTAAAAACTGTAGAAAAGAGACAAAAAAAAGGTCAACCTAAACCTAGTCAGTTCAGTTTTAAGAAGCCTCTCCGCTGACAACAAGCAGCCCTGTATTTAAACTGCACGTATTACAGAGTCTGAAAAACATCATCTGCTTAAACATATGGCATTGAATATCTCTTAAAACTAACTAATTTGAAGGAAAATATTATTTTTTTCCCTTAAAAAGCAGCTATTTTTCTTTAGGAAAGGTTTATTTTGACATTTCAATGAACAAGTGCACTTGTCAGTCAGTTAAATACTGAGCATTGCGGGTTAATATGCTAACTGTTTTATAACTACAATCAAGGAAAAACATGCATAATCCTATTAGCTCAAACTGCTAAGTTGAATTAACATACACATCTAAATCTGGTATGATTTCCCACCACCATCTTGTCAATAACAGCCAGAAAGCAACAGACCATGATGCAAACACCACAGGGGGAACTTATTATTTAGACATGCATCACAGATGTAGATGTGGATAAATGCAAAAAAGAGGCTATTATTCAGTTCTACATTTTACTGATCTGGAAGACGTGAAGTGGGAAAGCACCTAATGGTTTGCTGCATGGCAGTTCTCTCTGCCACCTCCTTAAAGTCTGCTTTATTAAAAAAATAAAAAAAATAAAATAAAAATAAGACAGCTACAGATTACCTACATATCTCTCTTAAGTCAGAAAAACTACATTTGGATGAACAAGCAGGTATAGACACTAATATTTTTGTGGCCCCCACGGGCCAACCAAGACCCTAAATTTGGTGGCCAAAGTACATTTTAGTGGCACAAATGTAAAGTTATGCAAGAACAATATAGAAAAGGCACTTTACATTACATTTAGCAGACGCTTTTATCCAAAGCGACTTCCAAATAAGAGCTTTACATAAAGTGCATAGAATCATGGATGAAAACAACAAGATGTCGTATCAAATAATATGAGTGCTGGTGATGAATCACAAGTGCTAT